>JAODJW010000094.1:8345995-8364789 GCA_026777045.1 Hyperopisus bebe
CTCGGGGAACAGAATATTGACGTTTTGGGTCCAAGGCCAGGAAACTCCCCAGAACTTAATCCCATTGAGAACTTGTGGTCAATCCTCAAGAGGCGGGTCGAAACAAAAACCCACAAATTCTAACAAACTCCAAGCATTGATTATGCAAGAATGGGCTGCCATCAGTCAGGATTTGGCTCAGAAGATGATTGACAGCAGCCAGGGCGAATTGCAGAGGTCCTGGAAAAAGAAGGGCTAACACTACAAATATTAACTTTTTGCATAAACTTAATGTAATTGTCAATAAAAGGCTTTGACACATATGAAATGCTTGTAATTATACTTCAATGCCATAGAAACATCTGACAAAAAGATCCACAAACACTGAAACAGCAAACTTTGAAAACCAATTCTTGTGTCGTTCTCAAAACGTTTGGCCACGACTATACTTAGTAGAGGGCCTCTGTCTTTACTATGTATTAACCATTTCTGTATTTCTGTATGTGTACCATATTGAACTGCACAGCATCATATTCTTTTGCATCGCATTGAATCAAATCATATTGAATTGCACAACATCGCAATAGGAGTGAATCGTAATGTTTCACATTAGGAGTTTCTTCATATGCATCGTTAACGTACCGCATCATTAGCAATGCATCAAGATATGCATCTCATTGGCCTCCTTGATGGAGATACACAACCCTAGCACTGAGCATGCATAAAGTGCATGCAAACACGCACACACACAGCTGAATCCAAGAACGAACACGGGTCAGCTACATGCCTGGGGCGTGTGCTCGAAGTCCTGGGAAGCATATGTTTAAGACCACGCATTTGGATAGAGGCACAACATGGCTGCATGCATGCATGCATGCATGCATGTGTCCCAAGATGTCTGCCAGCAGCTAACGACGCCGCTATCTGCATGTGACATCGGCAATGTGACAGCACACTCCCCAGCGCCTCGTAGCCTGCGGTTTGTGTGGCGGGGGGTGGGGACTGGCATCTCCCTGGAGGTTTGGAAGCGGGGGTGGCTGTCTGGGCTGGGGGGCGGGGGGCTGAGGTGCAGTGGTGGGCTCAGTGGGGTCTCTTCCCCGCCGCTCCCTCGCTGCAGGTATGGGGAGGTGTGGGGAGATGAAGCCTGTCTTTCTAGGAACCCTGAACCCCGGGGAGGGTCTGAGGGTTCGAGGATTCAGGTGGGGGGAGGGCGAGACATAGAGGGTGACATTTTTTTGCGACGCACAGTCGTTTCCCACCTGCTTCTTCTCGTTCTGGCTCCAGGTGTGCCCCTCACCTCCCCACTCAAACAACAGCTTCATTTTTTTTTGGCTGCTGCACCAGTGTGAAAACCGTTTAGACAGGCCAGAACCACCCCCCCCCCACCCTCAGGGGGAGGAGCCGTGCCTCTCTGGGGACTGAAAGGCGACAAGCCAGATCTTAAATCAGGAGGACGCCGGTCCATCCATCCTCACGTCACCTTTGCTGTGTACAGCGCCCTGCTCTCCTGTCCAGTCCCCAGTGTTTCTGCCATTTCGATATTGTGAAAACTCATCCCTTGTTACTTGAATGTGTATGTTGCACCGTGGTCCTGGGGGAATGTTATGTCAGGCCACTGTATGCCTGAATATTCATGGTATTGCAATAAGGCCCATTTGAGTTGGGCCCAACTCTGTACGCTAACTTTGGTTCCAGTAGTTCAGTTTGTCTTTGCTTATTTGTTAGTTGATTCAAACACATTAATCAGAAACAATGTGAACACTTGCTGCATCTGTTACAGGGGCCCTGAGCCCAGTAAGGATGTTTTATTCCTTCTGTCTATTTCTTCATTATTTAGAAGCCAAGGATTTGGGGCCGGTGTTGGAAAGCATCAGTGACTCCTCATACAGATTAATTTCTGATAATGAATTCTCTCTGCTGATGTCACTTAGAAGCAGTTTTGATGGGCATCAGGTTCACACAGCTGTGTCACACACCGGCATCACGCACACATGCGCGGGCGTTGACCTGACCTTCTCCAGCTCCAGCACCTTGTCCTGCATCTCCTTCATGGCGCCAAGCAGCTCCGCCTCCTGCAGTTTCGACTGCTCCAGCTGCGTCTGCAGGCTGCTCACGAACTGCTCGGTGTACTGCGGAGGACAGGGGGAGGGACGGCGCTCATCGCGTGTCTGCTGGCACAGCCACGGCGTCTCAGAGGTCTGTTTAGTGCCGCGCCGGCTAAATTTTACGGCATGGGCAAACGCCACTGACAGCTTTGTTCCGATTTCCTTAAAGATACGTTATCTTCGCTCACATCTTAAACGGTGCCTGATTAGATGTTTCACTTGAGTGAGAAACGGCAACACGAGGCTGACCGGGGCAACCTTGCCGGCCCTCTTTAACATTCCGCATCAGGCTTTCAGTCAACTCCCCTGAGACTGAAGAGATTTGTCATATAATAACCAACTCTGATTCTATCCCTGGGGGACTCTGTGAGTCAGAATAAACGTTTCAAAGGCCTGCGCAGTTTACTGGACAACGTTCCATGAGCACTACCTCAGTGCTGTAATAAAACCTTGTACCCAGGCCTCTTGGCTGGTCATGGTGGCCAGTTTCCCCAAAATCAGCATAGCACCCTGCCTCCACCCCCCTCTGGTCTGAGAGTCCACCATTCTCATAGGATGCTACTCGTTGTCTGGGAGGGAAGGTGAACCTCTCCATAAACCTTCATATCAGCAGACCTTGTGTGCTAAAAAGACTTAATGAAGCAGCATCTGGCATCCCCAAACCAGCGCAGACAATTCTTTAAATTACACGGCACATAACACAAAAAACACAAAATCACCCAGATGCACTGCTTTTATTTTATCAACGAGGGAAATGTAGAAAAGATGCTGCCGGAATGACAACATTTAAGAACACTTTTTGCATGTCATTATTCGGTTATTAATTAATAGTGGTTAGAAAACTGAGGCCTACGATTAACAACCCGTAAATAGCTATCGCCCAGAAAAGTGTTTGCTTAATATTAGCTAAACCATTTTCCATGTCAGCTTCACACATCCCCAGAAGAGGAGGGAGGAATTTACGCTCATCTTCTCTGACAACGAAAAACCAAAGAACCTCTTAACGACTTCTTTTGCAATATCCATTTCCCCTTTCTGCTTTTCTCATTCTGTTTTTGTTCAGCTCGACATACAGGTGGCATCGCAGACATCGGGCATAAAACTGAAGCAGCCGCTTGTTGGACAGACATTTACCCACATGTGTCTCTTCGGCACTGTCCGGCTTTGCCTTGTTTAATAAATAGTATGGCAGGTTTTACACAATTATAAAATAATGCAATATACCCACAAGCATATATTTCTTTAAATTACATGGCACATAACACAAAAAAAAATACTAAATTACCCAGATGCACTGCTATTTTATCAACGAAGGAAATCTAGAGAAAATACTGTCGGAATGACAACAACATTGCTGCAGACAGCCCTTCACTCCCTATCACCATCTTATCCATAATCCTCCTACACCATCTCAACTAAAGTACAATTTCTAGAATTACTGGATGGATCAACAGGAAATGTCAAAGCCAATAAATGTGTTTTTACCCGAATGCTTATGAGTCCCACTCATGACACGTAACTGTGAAACTACACCTATTCATTTATTGCACATTCCACTTATATGGCGATTTGCACAATTGTTCCCTGCAGTAAGGTGGTTAACCGTATTTCTTTGTAAATGCCTTAATGACCATGACTCATAATGCAGGTTTATGTGTAACACTGACCTTTCAAAGGGTCCAGTGGGGGGGGGGCTTCCGGTCAACATGCCACATTGCCGGGACACAGCCTCCTGCTAATTTCCAGAGCGTCTGGACGTTGGCGTTTTCGCAAAAACATACAGCAAAGACTGCTTTGGACGGCGTGACAGTACATTTCTTTACCGTACTTGTTTTTTAATTACTGAGCTGTGTGTGTAAGTCAGCAAATCCAATCTTGTTTCAAGAACAATTGTGCCAAAGCATCAAGGTACAGTTTTTTCATGTTTGAGCCCCCCCCTCCCCCTTAGACTCTAAGACTTCTGACTCCCCAAAATGTTCTGTGACTTGTGAATGTGTTTCGATGGACAGGTCCCTAAACAGTATCCATCTATAATTTCTATAGAATTGTATTCAATTAACTGCGTTCAAACTGACTTTTCTAGCAAGTGTTACAATCAACCCCACCCATGGGCTAAGTTGTAACATTTCACTTCCCCCCACTTTCAGTGCAATTGTACAAGAACGGTATGTCCTAGAGACAAACTTTGAGTGTTCATTTGAAGCAGAAATATGTATGGTGCTTGTATAAAAATATGAGTAAATCTAATTTTTAAAGTGTTTTAGCCAAAACCAAAATGCTACGCTGGCTCTGTGCTCCCCTACGTTCTTTATATGTATAAATATTCATATTCTGCTTATTTCTCATTTGCACCATAACCTTTTCTGTGACATAACTGTAAGAATTGAAACAGACACAGCAATGGTATAACTAAGTAACTACCATAGAAAATCATACAGGTACACCAATGGTATAACTCAGTAACTACCATATAATATCATGCAGACAGACCAGAGGTATAACTAAGTAACTACCGTATAATATCACACAGACACACCAATGGTATAACCCAGTAACTACCGTATAATATCATACAGACACACCAATGGTACAACTACTAACTACCATATATCATACAGACACATGCAGACCCTGCTGTGATTTTCATCCGAGATCAAATGTTACTGCTACCTGGATCATTTTTGACTGCACAGAAAGTAGGATGTCCGTAAAATCTGTATATACCAGATCCCAAACTTGTGATAACTAAGCACTAGGAAACCACCAAACATTTGCTATATTAGCATTTTAATTTTGGAAATAAGCATATATTTATTAAAACCACTGGACTAGTTAAGATGATCATGCATACAAATGGCAGACAATGACAAAAAAATTACAATGATGGGTTTCCTCCACCCCCTCTCCCCAATTTAATCACTTCTCTTCCCACACCCCCAAGCTCCATCTCAAGCCCCCCTACAGTAGGCTTGGGTGATATATAATTTTTCATACCATCATATTATTCATATGGGTGGGCACAATATTTTCACAGCACAAAAATTCTGTGAAAAAACGGAAAAAATGACTAATACCGCCCAAGCTTAACTTACACTATCCCCACCTCGCCAAAAAATGAAATTTAAAATGAAATGATCTTTTATTAACAATATGTACACAAATATAGCTACATTGGAATGCTTCTTTTCACATATCCCATCTCACACATACACACACACACACACACACACACACACACACACACACACACACACACACACACACACACACACACACACACACACAGTTGAGAGTGAAGTTTTGGGTCCAAAGGCTGGGTCAGGCCATTTATCCAGCACCTATGAAACACTTTGTGTGACTTGTCTGAATGCAATTAGGTTCACCAGGTCTGTACCTGTTCATTCATGTGCCACCACTGACTAAGATTATGGCTGAATGAAACTGGAGGAAAAAAACCCAACCGGGGGAACTGGGAAAAAATATATAAATATAGACTTTAATTTTAGAATATTCATAAAATCACTTTGTGGAGAACCAGTGACTTGTACAATGTTCCTGGAAAGTTTGCAAAAAGATCCACGGAATATGTTTAGATGGCAGATCACTTCGAATATAAATTCCCTCTAATACCACCAGACGCTGTTTTTCCAGTCTTCTGCTTCCACCTATCACTGCTCTTTGAAATTCGAGGCCATTTATCTCAGGTCTGTCAGGTGTAGATCTTCATCCATTTAATGTTTTTGTGAAGTGGTAATAAGATCCATCAAAGATCTAATAGAGTAAATAAAGTAATAATACCAAATAGATAAAGCCCATTAACTTGTGAACGGGATAAATCTAAGTCACCCTAGCTTTAGCTGTCACTAAGCACCATTGCTTCCAATTTGGTGCAAGTTGCATCACAATTTGAAAAAGCCCAGATCTTCACTCGTACAACGTGTCTTCAAAGGCTGAAAAAGATCAGTCAAATACTTTTTGAGTTATCCTGCTAAGGGAATTAAGTGCCTGACAGTGCTCTTTTATTGCTTTCATTAGGTGACACTGCTTCCATTTTGGGGTGATCTATGTTGAAATTTGATCGCTTAGTTTGACAACCATAAAATGTGTCTGCAAAGTTTGAAAAATATCTGTAAAATACTTTGTGTTACCGTGTTCACATGACTAAGTGTGTTCTACAGCTGACCTTAGCTGCCGCGTAGAAGTGTTGCTTCATTTTATGGCCAATTTGTGACCAAGGGTCTCATTTATCACAGTATGCATAGAATAATAATGTGTGCACAAGCTACCGATATGCACAGGAAAATCGGGATTTATCATTAATGCATACAAACAGCCGTATGAAGTGAGCGTTAATAAATCTCATGCATTCTAAATATGACTGTGTGTACATAGCAAGACTAATTTAAATAAACCCCCTCAATGAACCATGTACTGAAACATATAACGTCCAAATAACACACATCGAGCCGCACATTGGAGAATGTGTTGCAGAAACAAAAACCGTGAACAGATATATAGAGTTGTATCCTTATTCACCTCTGCCATCATTCTCATTACATGTGACACTGCATTAACTGCATATGTCACCTGTCCCCATCTTAGGTCATTCTCTGTCTTTGACAGGCCACTGGTAAAGTTTCCAAACTGTACCTATTTGTTTTTTTCTATTATTTCCAGAAGAACTTAAACCTTATTTTCTGTGAAGTTCAGTTCCCCCCTTCACAGTTTATTTTTAACTTAAATTTTTTTTAACCTTAATTTCTTAATAGCAAAATACAGTTACAAAATAATACAAGCTTATAGTGCAAAATATATCATACCAATTCCAGTTCCTTAAGTGTCTGCAGAGTTTGAAAAAAACCCATTAAATACTTTGAGTGTTAACGAGATCAAGTGTCTGAAACTGCCCTTTTCATTGCTAACACTATGCGACACTGCTTCAAATTTGGTGCAATCTGAATAAAAATTTGATCAGTTCTAGGTCGTCACCTAGATAAAGTTTGAAAAAGTTCTGTGAAAGACTTTTTAAGTTATCACATTAACGATGTATCTGCAGGGGTGGACCATTCCAAAAGCCATGGGCCTATACATGTCTCATCCAGGAAATACAATTACACTACAAAACACAGGAAACTTCATATATGTGCATTCCCGGAAGGAACCACAGTGAGAGACCTCTGTACCAGTTTTTGTGCTTGGAATTTCTTCATCTAATACCAGTATTCAGATTTGATTGCATTCATTAGTGAACATGCAAAAACTGAGAATCAAAAATTAGGGGCACATACTCATTCACTACCCCTGAATTAAAAGTACCGTAACTGCAGTAAGGCTGTTGTCTGTTCCCATACAATAATCATACCGCCAGTAAGTGTTACTATTATTATTATTCAGAAAATGACCTTAATCTAAAGCTCTTCAAACAGAACCCAGTCCTCTGGGGGGCAGCAGCGAGCGTGGCTTCCAAGGGACCAGAGTTTTCCCAGAGAGGCTCGGGTCGCCCGCTGAGTGTCGGTGAGTCAGTCCATGGCGCATAAAGCGTAAATAAACAGAAGGAGAAGTGTGGTTCTGAGTACACTGCGGGGCTGTGGTCAGGGCAGGGTTGTGCTTTGTGTCATGGGCCACAGGAACGGCAGAGTGGCTCGTTCTCACGGCCAACGTCTCTCTGTTTTGCTCTCACACACCCCCAAAGCAACCGGCTCTCTCTCTTTCTCTCTCTCTCTGCTGGGCACAGGGTGAAAAGGTCACCCAGCGGGCGGTGCACTTCCTGACAAGCAGCAGCATTTCTGTCTTTTTCACCTTTCGATAGAGAAATGAGAAGGGAAAGCAGGAGCCGTGGGAGGACCTGGGAGCCTGAGCCAGCCCGGCCCAGCCCAAGGATGGGGGCCACGTCCACCTGCTGGCAGGGACCTGGCTGTGTTTACCATAAGGGTGGAGACGGGTGGGAGTGAGGTGTAAGTCGCATGGTGTAAGTCACATGGTGTAAGTCACATGGTGTTGCACCACTATTTATTTACACTTTTTAGTATAAGTGGAAGTATTGTTCTCTGGGAGAAGCTCCGTTGATGAATAAGCCATGATGGGCGGAGACAATGAGGATGTCCTGCTGCCCTCCCCCCCATGCACTGGTGGACTATGGCAGGTGGGAAAGCACAGTGGAACCCCCCCCCCCCGCAGCTGGTCTCACAGCAGCAGTGTAAGTGACTAGGCAAGGGTGTAGGAGGCAGGGTACATGAGAACCCTGAGGTACTACTGTCCCCACGGCTACTGTGACTTTCCCTTCCTCGCTGACACACACACACACACACACACACACACACACACACACAGGAAAGTTGGGGTTCCGTTCCCAAGGTGGATTCCGACACATTCAGATTGATTAGAATTATAACGACCATGTTCTGTCTAACGTTGCATCCGGATTCTGAGAAGCCAGAACTGGAGTTTAGAGTGTCACTAAAAAAAAAACTAGAAGAAAAAACAAAAGAAAAAAATAAGGGCAGAATCGGCAGATGAAAAGATAGAGTGAAAGACGACTGGAAGCCGTCCACCGTTCCCAAACAGCAGGCCCCTTCTGATAACCCTGCTCTCACGAGCAAAAGAAACAGAAAACAAACGAATAGCAGCCAGCAAATCTGGCACAGAGCAGGAAAACGGAGCCGACTCGACACTGAAGAGAAACACAGTGTCTCTAACTCCTTCAAAGAGTTCATTTGTAAAATAACTGATCTGTTCAGATCTATTCAAGTTACACTTAACTGCTAGATGCACCCTAATTTTTTCTGGAAAAATATCTCACAATAATTGCCATCGCATCCATTTCCTCACTTTCCTTAAAGCAGTACTTTGAAATTCTTGGCTACTCATGGGACACAAACATAAGGGCTATACCACAAGGTGTTTAGACAGATACTGGGTCTGTAAGAGATTCTTTGGGACCTACACTGACACCAAACCAGAAGCAGCGAGGTGCCAGAATTGACTCAAGGTCACAGCAGCTGTGCAGATAATGGGATCCACGTCGCCTTCAGTCCTTCCCAGCCTCAGCGTAATGCACACTCCAGCTAAACTGCCCTTGGCAGAACAGATTAATCAAAAATTCAGTCATAGGTTTAATCCTACTAAACAATTTATGTAAAATTGCATAAAATATCCATAGAATGTACAGTACCATCACATGACCTGGTCCCCTGACCTAAGCACAGTACATTTGGTTTTGGAGGAGTTTGACCAAAGTGAAGGAAAAGCATCCAATGAGAGCTCAGCATATATGTGGGAGCTCCTTCAGGACATGCTGGGAGAGCATCCAATGAGAGCTCAGCATATATGTGGGAGCTCCTTCAGGACAGCTGGGAGAGCATCCAATGAGAGCTCAGCATATGTGGGAGCTCCTTCAGGACAGCTGGGAGAGCATCCAATGAGAGCTCAGCATATATGTGGGAGCTCCTTCAGGACATGCTGGGAGAGCATCCCAGGAGGCCACCTCAGGGAACTGGCATAGAGGAGACCGTAGGGTCAGCCAGTCTCTTGAGCAATTGGGGCTAAGGGCCTCGCCCAAGGGCCCAATGGTGGCATTACTCTGCTGAACACGGGATTTGATCCAGCAACCATTTGAGTCCCAACCCACAGAGCTGTCCCCACCACCCCCCAACATTTTTTTTTGTTTAATACCTTTTTGGTCAGTCATAATCCATTTATAATATAATTGTTTTGTTGTTTTTATACTTTATTATAAAATATAGAGCAGGGGTCACCAACCTCTTTGAAACTGAGAGCTACTTCACGGGCACTGAGACATACGAAGGGCTACCAGTTTGAAACGCCCTCCTAAACTTATCTAAACTTCATGTGTAATAAACGTGTTTTAAATGCTTTTTTGTGTAATTAAAGAAGAATAACAACAGGATAAAATTAAATTTTAGAGGCTGCTCACTGGTGAGTTGTGCTATTTATAGAACAGGTCCATGGGCTACTCATGTGGTCCTTGGGGGCAACCTGGTGCCCGTGGGTACCATGTTGGTAAGCCCTGATATAGATAGTAATACAAATAAAACTCTGTATGGCTAGGTGCATCCAAGCTTTTGTCTGGTGCTTGAATATACACTCACATACACGTATGTAGAGTGTGTACTAGGTTTGCTATCCGTCTCTTATAATACAGGGTCCTCCCGTATAATGTGGCAACCCTGTGTGTACTGCTAGTTGTTCGGGTTGGCTTATTTACGTGATCGTCTGCGACATCTTTTTTTAACGATGTACAATGGTGGTGGCGCTGTAATAGTCGAGTGAAAAAGGAGGATGGTAGGTGAATATCTGACTAGTTAAAACACTCTCGTCGCATATGAAATAAAATCGAACGAATATACGTTTTAAAAATGTCGCAATGTAAATTGTTGAAGCTGGACGGTCGTTTTTTTCCGCCCTCGGCTCGATTCATCACACCTTAAACGCGAATCACCGAGCAGTCGGCTGGATTCGTCACGCCTTCGGGTCGAGTCGGCCGACAGTCGGCTGGATTCGTCACGCCTTCGGCCAACGCGGACTGGCAAGAATGGCCGCCGCCAGCTCCCCGCAAACCGAAGCGGAGTGGTGTCTGTCTGCTGGCGGCCCGGACTCGGGTGCCCCACTGCTCAGCATCGGTTGGTAATGGCAGCACCGTCATATCCGCCGTGCGCCCGTGTTCGGTTTTTAAACACAAAAATGTTAACCTGGTTATCCCGGTTACCCCGGTTAACCCGCCCCTTCTGGCAGATGGATGGCAGGTTAGACGAGCCCATAAAGTGCGAGTCCTGAAAAATCAATCGAAGCCGAACGCAGCTAGAAAACCGTGTCACCGAGGCGGAGTGAGTGAGGGGGCCGCGGACGTCGCGTTTCAGCCCCGGGGGATTGTGCTGTTCTTAAACGGAGGCATCGGGCTGTAGCACAAGTTAATCACCAATCTGGGCTGGGTACTTCCCTGCTAAAGCTTCGGGAGCTACAGCATCCCCCTTACGGCGAGCAATGGTTTTTCTTTCGTTTTGCGATTGCGATTATCGACAGTATAGATGTTAAAGGAATCCCCTGGATAATCATCCAGGTCTTTAATCGGTAATGTTTCTTGACGTCCACGTCTGCTTTTGGTTTTGATTGTGAAGTCAGCGGTGAGTATGACATTTATCTTCGTCTGATCGTTGCTGGGCTGTGGCGGAATCGACGTTACTGGATTAATGATTTTAAGACTAGCGTTAAACTATGTTTCAAAACCCATTCTCTACTCCCTCACTTTATAAAAACTTAGACAAGTCCTTTTTCACATTTAGAACAAGACTGTCGGTTCTAAGTATAGAGTGGAATTCAAATGAATGAGAGCTGTCAAGGCGGGATACTGTCAGTCCTGTAAATGCGCTATAAATATACTTTGACACTTTTATCCATTTATATTACTTTAATAGTATAAAAACATCACAACAAAAATATATTTAGCAACAGTACTTTAATTCGGTTTGATTGAGCAGTGTCTTGTGGCTTACTGTTACCTCTATCTATCTATCTATCTATCTATCTATCTATCTATCTATCTATCTATCTATCTATCTCTGTAATCGGTTTATTTGCACTGACTTAAAGATTAATTGAAGCTGCTGCTTGAGTCCTGTTTAATTGTATAGTATGTAGAGTTGTCTGGATTCAGACGGCATTGTGACCAGGCAAGTGAACCTGGGGGGATTGTTGTGCTTCAGGTGGAGAAGACGGCCAGATGCCAGATGTTGAGGATGATGTGACCGGGCTTCCTGGGAGCAGCAGGAGTGCAGCCCCCTCGGACCTTGGGACTACGGACACCCCGTCGCCTGAGGACCCTGATGACAAAGCCGAGAGCGGTGAGTGTGCAGGACCTTCCGCGTCCGAGACGGAGACGGTGACGCCGTGAGCAGCGATTGTCGATGAACGGTGAACGGGAGGGCCCTGATTGGTCGGCCTGGAAACAGAGGCACGTGGATATATTCCCCCCCCTGTTTCTCACTCCCTGCAGCCGGCAGCTTGCTGAAATGTGAAGTGTGCGCCGCCCCCTTCGAGACACGGCGGGGGCTATCCAGCCACGCCCGCTCTCACCTGCGGCAGCTGGGTGTGGGCGTATCGGAGAGCAGCGGGGCCCCCATCGACCTGCTCTACCAGCTCATCAAGGAGCGCGATGGCCGCTTCTCCCCTCCCCCCACCCCCCCATCCGTGGCCAAGAAGCCTCACGGCGGGGGTCCTGTGCCACGGAAAGAAGCCACGGGAGGGGCAGTGTCTGGCAAGGGGGCCGTCTCTGAGCACAGAGCCGCCCTTCTCTCCCCATTGGTCCCCGGTGACAAAGCACCGCCCTCTGCGGCCCGGGCCTCCTCACCAATGGTGTTCGCTAAGTCCCGCTCGGCATCTCCTGTGTTGCGGAAAGCCCCCATCTCCTCCCTGCTCCCTGCCTCCTCCCCCCTGCGCTCCCTGGAGTCCAAGCCTGGCCCTGTGAAGCCCCCCTCTGCCTCCATCGCCTCGTCGGCCTCTACCAAGCCTTTTTGGGCCCCACAGGAGACGGATGCCCCCCTGAACCTGAGTAAGCAGAAATCACCATTATTCTGTTAGTATAACCTGCCCACTAGGCTATATTACACATGCATTACATTCCTTTATCTCTCCATCCATCTTCCATCTGCATTTTCATTCACTTTTAATGTGACAGAGCAAAATTTGACATGCTATTAATGCGATGATACACAGGGCAACTTTTTGAGCAGTATGGCTGGGCAACTACCAACCAGGTAAGCAAAGGGCAACTCATCTGGGGCTGGATGGTAAGGAAAAGTTTTTCCAAATAGAAATATGTTGCCCAGAATCAATTGGGAAAGTGTCCGAATAGCATCTGTCAGCAACATTGCGCATCCTTTTCAGATCGGTCTAACATGGACCAAAGTGTCCTACTTCTGAAGTACATGGCAAAGCCATGTAACTGAAGCTGATCATAAAATCTTAAGATTGAAAATTAGGACGATAATATGCAGCAGGGGTGTAGCAGTGCACCAGATTCACAGTTCAGTACAGATGACAGTTTTGGATCCATGGTTCTTTGCAAATTTGGTACAGCAAGGAAAATGCAATTTATTTTGAAATAATTTATTGAAATCACAAACACGATTAGGAACAGTTAAAAATCAGACGCATCTGTCGATGTGTCTGAATAACAAAACCTAAGAGACACTTACTTGAACATTTGTAAATTATATATATATATATAAAAAAATATAAGCATATGGAATAAACAAAATTATAACATCATAACAATCGTAATGAAACAAATCCCATCTAAATCCAGTGTACTCCACTACCGAGTAACCAATTAACGCCTCTCTGAATTTTCCGACAAAAACACCTTCAATGTCACTGGAGGACTTGCTTGCAGAGACTGTTTCTGCCTTGCTCTGGTTGTACACAAGCTCAGATGTTGTCTGAAATTAGTTAGCACATTAGATATGTTTAGGTCTTATAATATTTATGGGTGGAGTGGTGACTCTAAGGGTAGGGATCTCTGCCAGTAACTGGACAGTTGCTGGTTCAAATCCTGTGAATGACCAGAGTGATTCTATTCCGTTGGGCCCTTAACCTGCAATTGCTTCATCCTGGGTATGACGTTACTGTACATCCAGCCCTATAAGGAGGTCCTCCAACTTACAGGGAATAACTTGGGGGTTGGTGGCAGGATCGGCACTCCAGCCACTGGAAGAAACCTCACACCGGTCCATTTGGACTAGTGTGGTGCTGAGGTATCACCCACCACATGGCTGTACTCAGGTTCTCCTCCCTGAGGTGGTTTGTCATGTGATGGGTGCAGCAGGGCGCTGTAATGAATGCATGCTCCTTACCTCCTCCTCTGGCAACATCCAAGTTCTGTATAAGGGAGCCAACAGATATGGTCTTGTCAGGGCTGCTGTACTTTATTGGGAAACCAGAATGTTCCAAAATGGCTGATTATAGCTGACCGTAACCAGGTTTAGCCATAACTGAATTGCAGCCTCAGTTTGAAGAAAGTTTGAACACGGAAACTTGTGAGTTTCAGTTCTGCCCGTGTAATGAAACGACGGTGCTCTGCAGAAGTCTTAGAAAGTCAAAGACAAGGATGCTTAAATTATCTTTATATTGGTGTAAAACTATGCTATTACGCCTGTCAAAGTGTGTTAGCTTAGCCATCTCGATGCCCTCTCAATCAGCCAATTACAGTGGGTCCCCAAGACTGGAGTTGGGAACCACTGCTTTATTATTGGCTGATTGTGAGGTCATCCCAAAAACCCACACCGGCCCTCCATGGATCAGGCTCCCCACCCCTGCAATACACCCATGTTTGGCACCCCTCCTGTAGCTAATCAATATCTCATTGACTTTGTAATTAGCTAATTAAGTTAATTAAATAAGCTGGTGGTGAAATATAATAAATTCATGCAATGGCTGGGGTGCACCTGAGGAGAGGTTTGGGAACCCTAAAAGGAGTGCCCCCCCCCCCCCCTCCCCCCAAGCCTGCTGTCTGTTACCTTACATGTACCGTATTAATCCCAGCGTAGTTGAGCTCCTTCCTGCCTGCTTGTCTTTCAGCCTCCGTTGAAGGGGAATCCAGCAAGGACATCGTGTGTCAGCTGTGTGGGGCCTGGTTCGAGACGCGTAAGGGCCTGTCCAGCCACGCCAGGGCGCACCTGCGTCACTTCGGGGTGGTGGACGCGGAGACCAAGGGCTCCCCCATCGACTACCTGAACCAGCTCATCCACACCGACGACTTCAAACACAGAGCCAGCGGCCTGCTGCCCAACCTGCTGGAGGTGGGCTCCGCGCCCAGCCTCTCCCCGCCTTCCTCCTCGCCCTCCACCAAGCGCCCCTCCCTGTCCTCGTCTTCCGGAGGGCTGCACAAGGCCATCTCGCACGGGCCAAAGAGTGCCAGCGCCTCGCTGGCCCCCCCCACCAAGCGGCCCAAGCCTTCGGGACACGAGAGGGCCGCCCTGCAGGTGTTCCGTCTGAGTGGCAGTGAGCTGTCACCCCTCACGCATGGTGAGTCCCAGCAAGCTGGTGCGGTTGGGGAGGCGGCGGGGTGGACGTGTGGTCATGTGACTGGTCATGTGACTGGTCATGTGACTGAGGGTCTGAAACCCCATTCAGAGTCACACATCCAGATTTTTGATGCTTCTTTTATGCGGTTTGCTTATTAAATTTATCAGTTATTTCCACAGTTTGTACGCCATAGGGAAAAAATGCCTCAGGTTGGGAAATCGGTTGGTGTGAGAAGAGTTATATTGTATTAATAGTGTACGACCAAACTGATTTAATTTATTGAGAAGCTGCAGTAAACGGTGATATTTTAAGCAGTGATTTAGATGAGCTGACTATTTTATCAGACCTCAGATCTTCAGCAAGCTTGTTCCACAGACGGGGAGCAAAAAAAACGGAACACTGCTTCACCTTGTTTGGTCTTGCTTCTGGGGCACTAAGTAAACTTTTCCCAGATGACCTCAGGGGCTTGGATGCCTCATAATGTTTAAGTAAATCAGAAACGTTTTTAGGCGCGAGGCCATTTAGTGCTTTGTGCACGTATTAATAATAAGTAATAATAATTATTGCGTAATTACAAGTAATAATATTGGAAATGGTAGGTGAGTTTACTGACTTTGGGCAAAGGTGCATCTCACCTAAGATTTCTCTGAACGGTGTTCCATTGCGAATTATTACAGGTTATGTATGTTATTTCAGCATCGTATTGCGGTTGGTTTCCCTTAGCAACTGAACTGCTTTCTTCGGCTAATATAATATGGGCTCTGCAAGTAATTTGGTACTTTCCAAGGTCACCTCTTGACTTTCTAACTTTTCTAAGCGTATTTTGTTGCTTTTTTATTAGAATCTCTTCTTAACTCTGTCTCGAACGTAGAACGTCACATTTATATCGATCATGTCTTTCTGTTGACTTTACTTCTGTTTTTCCACAGTTAGCAGACTCAGGCAGACTAGCATAAGCACCCCTGTATGTTTTTATCAGCTTAATCTCTTAATATTCAGACAATCAACTTAATCAACTTCATGATATGTGTGTATATGTTTGCTCCTAAATAAAAAGGTTCTGACGCCCTCTTGTCTCCCTTCGATCTTTTCTTCCACGCCGTGTGCGTCCGCCGTGCTCGCAGGTGAGCCGTCTAAGGAGATCGGCTGCGAGTTCTGCGGGGAGTACTTCGAGAACCGCAAGGGTCTGTCCAGCCACGCGCGCTCGCACCTGCGCCAGCTGGGCATCACCGAGTGGTCGGTGAACGGCTCGCCCATCGACACGCTGCGGGAGCTCATCGCCCGCCGCGGGCTGCCCTGCGCCCTGCCCCTACGGCCCCTGAAGTCGCCCCCACCTTCACCGGGCTCCCCCCGCTCCCCCCCGCCCGTCTCCCCGTCCTCCCCCAGCTCTGGCAAACGCCCACCTTTCACCCTGCCCCATAGCCACACGCCCACGGCCCGCAAGGTTGGCTCCGTGCTGCCAGCCAAACCAAAGCCTGAGCCAGTGCAGGTGGAGCTTAGCGGGCCGGGCCCTGCGGCGGGGGGGGGCAGCTTCAGCCCTGACTCTGTTCCCCCGAGCTGGACCAGTCACGACGCCACCCTCCCCCTCAGTCTCGGTACGCTCCCCGCAGCCCCGCCTTTCCCATGTCTCCCGGTGTGTTTTTGCTATTATTGCCAGTTAATGCTGAAAAAAAAACATAAAACAACAAGCATTTCATTTATACAGGTCACTCGCCATACATTTCCGCCTCTGGGGGGCGCCGCTCTGCCTCTGTGTGACTCCTTATGACTGCCCTCCCGTTTCTGTTTCTTGGCAGCCTGTATGTGGGACAGATAATTGAAGATTTGAAAAGGAATGGGGGAAAGAACAGTCCACTCAAGATTAGCCATAAATGGTCAGATATGTTCTTGCCGTTTTTTTAATTCACTGTTTTCATTCCTCATCCGCCTCCCCAGCGCCGCCTCTGGATCCGGAGCCTACCCGGGATATCCGCTGCGAGTTCTGCGGGGAGTACTTCGAGAACCGCAAGGGTCTGTCCAGCCACGCGCGCTCGCACCTGCGCCAGCTGGGCATCACCGAGTGGTCGGTGAACGGCTCGCCCATCGACACGCTGCGGGAGCTGATGCGCAAGCGGGGCACCGTCCCCGCATCTGCTGCTCCAATCAAGAAGGAGCCTGGGTTTGGGGGCGGGGCCTGGGAGGAGCTAGCCTACCTGCCGCCCAAGTTCTCCCGCAAGTCGCCGCTAACCATGGTACACCCGGGGCCTCGCCCGCACAAGCACGGGGGCCCCTCCCTATCCGCCGCGCCCTTAAATGGGAAGGGAGCTGGGTTCGTGGGTGTGTCCTTGCTAGGGAAGAGGCCCCTCCCAGAAGTGCCTCACCTACTGGAGAAGGCCAAGCCTAAAGCATTCTCGCCCTCGCCTCTGGATTTCTCCTTCAAGGGGAAGTCATCCCCTGAAAAGTTTGCGGCCACCCACTCAGGTAAGTCTGGGAGGGAGGTGTTCTGGCAACATGTGACCTATTGCACTTGGAATCTCCCTCTGGCTGTACATTTCCAAAACGCAGAAAGGCTGGGGAAGCCTCGTATTCGTAATAAAGGAAACTACATTTACAGTTTTAGCTAGAAGCATCTTTGCAGCGAATTCCGCCATCCTTGCTGTCGGACCTCCTGACCCTCCTTCCTCCTCCCCCCCAAGCTGACGCCAGCTGTGAGCTCTGCGGCTACTACTTCGAGAACCGCAAGGCCCTGGCGAGCCACGCCCGCGCACACCTGCGGCAGTTCGGCGTGACCGAGTGGTGCGTCAACGGCTCGCCCATTGAGACGCTGAGCGCCTGGATGCGCAGCCGGCCGCACAAGGTGGCCGAGATGCACCGGCGCTACCTGCAGGGCGACCGGCCCTTCCCCAAGAAGGTGAGGCCCCTGGGTACCGATGCGCAGTTCCGGTTGCCGTCTGCAGACCCGTCGTCAGCCAGTCCCTCTCCATTCCGTTGGGCCTCCAGTCCAGCTTGTTGGCTGCGTCTCCTTATATGCACCTCCCTCTCACAGAAGTGTGGCTCCGCCTCCGTCCCCCCTCTAAGCGCCGACTCCAGGGATGCCACGTCCTCTGGCCTGCACAAGCCCCCGTCGTCGCATCGGCCCAGCTTGGGGTCGCCCCTGGGACGGCGGGCGGGTCGTGAGGTCACCAGCGCCCCCTGGGGGGCTGGTTCCTCGCTGCAGCAGGGGTCCCACGGGATGTCCCGCCAGGCTCTGCCGCCACACTCACAGGTGGCGAGGAGTGAGCTCAATGTGCGCTCGCCCCGGGGTGAGTTCTTAGGGGTGCACACACCCCCTCCCTGCTGCGCCCGATGCCTCGCACACTGGTGTGTTCACGGTGGTGTCTGTGTCCCACCTCCTGTAGGTTTTGAACGTCGCCCCCCAAAGCATTTACCCCATTCTGAAAGCGGCGAGAGGGACAGCCGACCCCCGCAGACCCCCCGCACCAGCACCATCCCAGCTCTCGTACCAAAGCCCCCCTCCACCCCACTGGTTAAACTGGTGGGCAAGGTCTACTCTCTGAAGTGCAGGTGGGTGGTAGGGCTGGAGGAAGGGGGGGCAGGTGTCCTCAGCAGAGACTGAAGGCTGGTATCTGACCGCGTGTGGCAATGTGTGGTGCGGTCATATGAGAAGGCTCGGGGGGGGGGGGGGGGGGGGGG
>JAODJW010000094.1:8395241-8411388 GCA_026777045.1 Hyperopisus bebe
GTGCTCGCCACCCTGCAGCAGATCGAGCCCGTGGATGGCCAGGTGAGTGTTTGTTGCCCAGTGTCGGTGAAACGTCTGTGTTGCACGGTACCTCTGTGGAGAGTGTGCTGTGTAATGACCGATTATTGGTTTCGCGTATTTCCTGCTGGCCATGTCACCTTGTGATTCTGTCTCACCCTAGCCGTCCAGGCATGTTAAATGGCAGCTCTTTGTATGCAGTCGGAACTGCCTGGTGGTAGCAAGGGAGGCAGACGTAGTTAGGGAATCAGTCATGGCGCAATGAATGTAGTTTTTGTGAGACCTGGTTGTTGAGATTTATCACGTACTGACCTGATGTTTGATGATGCGAAGGCCTTTGGATGAATGGCGTGTCTTTAGGTCCCTCGACCTGGACTGTGTGACTTAAGGCTGCTTTAAACTTCTGGGTGGATTGTACACTGAGGCCAGACGCCTGTAGTGGTGTGTGGCCACCTGTGGAATAGAATCTATGCAGGACAATAAATCGATCGTCATGTTCCACATGTGATCTGTAAAGTACACATGTTGTAACGTGAGGAGAGAAGTCACGGTTTGTCTTGGGAGAGCAGGGCTTTGGGAAAACGTATACATTGATCCTCAGTACACTGCTGCTTCTCTTCCATACTGCATTTGACTACTCAATAAATGCACTAAAAATGACTGAGTCAAGTAAGTGTCTTGAGTTACATAATTATAGTTTGACCAGACAGGGTTGATCCTACTTGTCTTTGGGAACATGCACCTTAGGGTGATCCAAAAGAAATTAAACTCTCCAAACATGACCATAAAGTCTCTCTTTCTGTGTCTGGCCACTGTTAATCATGGCAAATTACAAACCTTTTGGAGAACCTTTATAGGTCACCGAAAGATCGATAATTTAATACACAAAATGAAAACACAGAATTGAAATGAATTATCCACCAAGCTTTGAACTTTGAACAAAGGCACATGGAAAGAAGTTGCAATGCATACTTACTTGTTTACAGCTAAAAATAGGCCTGTTGGCTTGCATGTGCATCATAAAGCTTCACCAGTATGTGAATGCTGGAGTCTATTCGCTGATGTCGTATTCTTGCACAAGAATTGTCCAACTGGAAATTTGGCATGGCCGGTTGAGCTGCAACTTTCAAAGCAGCCTTTTTATCAATGTGGAAATTCATCATAAGTCAAGGAGTATCACCAGTAGTCTGTTTGCCTACTCAGGTGTAGGGTTGTTTGGGTTCTTCTGTCTTCCTGAGATGTGGTCCCCCTCCCTAAACGTCTCCACGCGATCGTGACGCCATGGTTTCCCGCAGGTCTCTGTGCTGGTGATGTGCCACACGCGAGAGCTGGCCTTCCAGATCAGCAAGGAGTACGAGCGCTTCTCCAAGTACATGCCCACGGTGAAGGTGGCCGTGTTTTTCGGTGGGCTGTCTATCAAAAAGGACGAAGAGGTCCTAAAGAAGAACTGCCCCCATATCGTGGTGGGCACCCCTGGCCGCATCCTCGCCCTCATCCGAAACAAGACCCTCAACCTCAAGAACGTCAAGCACTTTGTCCTGGATGAGTGCGACAAGATGCTGGAGCAGCTGGGTGTGTTTGTCTTTCTTTGCGACGGAGTGAAGTTTCTTCTTGGTAGCTCCGACGATCCATTTCTGTGTGCCACCGGACTTCATTCTAATCCCTTTCCACCTTTCAGATATGAGGCGTGATGTTCAGGACATCTTCAGGCTGACGCCCCACGAGAAACAGTGCATGATGTTCAGCGCCACCCTCAGCAAGGAGATCCGACCGGTCTGCCGCAAGTTTATGCAGGATGTAAGTCTTTTGATTTGACCCGACGTGGTAACATGGCTTGTTCAGAAGAAGGAATTGCCAGTAACACGCTTGATGTCAAAAAGTGAATGAGTTTTGGTGTGGTGGCTGTACATCTCTTGGTCTAGTGAATAATGCTTGATTCACCTTCCCTAAGCCCATGGAGGTGTTTGTGGATGATGAGACCAAGCTGACCCTCCACGGTCTACAGCAGTACTATTGCAAGCTGAAGGACAGTGAGAAGAACCGCAAGCTCTTCGACCTGCTCGACGTGCTGGAGTTCAACCAGGTACGTGATTGATCTGCCTTGTGGTTGACTGGGAGGTGGTGTGACACGGATGTCACAGATGGGCTAAAATAGCGTGCTCTAGGCACCGTCCTCTTCGGGTTGAGTGTGGCGTGTTTACGAGGTGACCTTTTGGGTTTTAATATGGCGTAATTGGTGGGGGTAAAATTCTATCTGCTATTTCTGTGACTGCCATATTTAGTCGTTATAAATAGTGCAGTTAGTATAATTGGTAGTTAAGGGTAGGGAATGAGCTGGCTTCTACAAATGGCCCGAGAGCCCGGTTCTGATGAGATGAGGCGTATTATAGCTGGGCGTGGGCCACGGCGGCTCGCAGTCTTCGTTTGTAATTCGAGAGGCGGGATGCCGTGTTGGCACACTGTGCTGCCCGTGGTTAGATCGTCCTTCACCGTGGCGTTAAACAAACATGGCAGGCATGTGGAGGTGCGCCTAGTTCCCACTGTGAGAACTTCTGCTCCTGGCTGAGTTGGACAGGAGAGTTGACGTGCAGTCCAAGGTGTTAATTACACGGTCCTGGTATGGTGTCATTAAGGAAATGGTTTCGCTTGTCTGTGGAGGAGATGCCAATAGATGAGTTTCCAGTGACTTCCAGTTAGTCATTGTCATAAAACGGGCACCCTTGGGAACGATTTGTCGCTATTTTGATATATCTGCCGCATCCTTGAATTAATAGGGTAATATTCTAATGGAATGTCTGTGATTTCCTGAAAGGAAGTTTTGGGAGCTTGTGTTAGCTTTGCCTGGATGTCTTTTTAATAGTATGGATTGAATAAATTGTTGGAAGAATCGAGAGGCCAGTGTTGGGTGTAGCTTTAACTACTACTTAGTGTTGCCCACAAAATAATCAGCTTGGCTGACGTCAGCGTGGCACTCTGTAACGGCGGCCGCCCGTCCCCAGGTGGTGATCTTTGTGAAGTCGGTGCAGCGGTGTGTAGCGCTGTCCCAGCTGCTGGTGGAGCAGAACTTCCCCGCCATCGCCATCCACAGGGGCATGGCCCAGGAGGAGAGGTGAGTTGGCACTGTATTTAGGACGCCTGTTCCCCTGCTGAGTCAACGTCAGGCTCCAAGAATGTGTTGACCTTAAGCGTTTCACAGATGTGGAACATAACGTTCTGCTTGTGTTCTACCTTTTTGAAAAGGTTATCCCGATACCAGCAGTTCAAGGACTTTCAGAGGCGGATCCTGGTGGCGACCAATTTGTTTGGTAGAGGGATGGACATCGAACGAGTCAACATTGTCTTCAACTATGACATGCCTGAAGACTCCGACACCTACTTGCACAGGGTGAGGTGGTCCGACACCCTGAGCTGCATTTTCTTTGGCCGACCTTGAACAGCGATTGACCAGGTATATCTCCTCTGCCAAATAGGTAGCCCGTGCCGGCAGGTTTGGGACAAAAGGTCTGGCTGTGACCTTCGTCTCTGACGAGAATGATGCCAAGACCCTTAATGAAGTGCAGGATCGGTTTGAGGTCAACGTGGCAGAATTGCCAGAAGAGATCGACATCTCCACCTACAGTAAGACGGGCTATATATTCATTCTCAGTCTAAATTCCATAGTTTCTACGGGGGCTACAGTTTAGCCCCCATTAGAACCGAACTGAAACACTGGGCTTGTGCTTCGTTCTTAAAGTCCAGTTTTAATCCTTTTAAACAAGTCAGGCTTCCAGTTTTCTCCTGATGCTTTTGTATGATACAATTGCGTGGATGGGTATATTCATTGGGTGTGGTTCAGATTTGATGATGTGGCAGCCCTAATACAGCTTTTCTTTCCATTCTCCTTGCAGTTGAACAGTCCAGATAAATTCTCCGGACCAGCAGTCTCCCCTCCCCCACCCTACTTTTTATTTTGTGTTTCGTTTTTAATATGGAGGGTAGGTGGTGGTGAAGGTGCTAAACCTTTATTTTAATGCCCCCCAAACCCCTGATCATTACTCTGGCAAATGTAACTTGTTTATTGTATTGCTGGGGGTGTCCAGCTTTTAATTTTCTTTAATTGTGGTTTTTGTTTTTTGGTTCAAGAAATTAAAACTTTTTTATACAATGTCAGTATTTGTTGCAAGAGCTTCTTCACACAATGGGGTGGGGCGGGGGGGGGGGGCCCTCGTGTATTAAAATGTCAGTTTTAATTTGCTCCTTAATTGATGTGTGGTGACTATGCTTTGGGTTCCCAATGGAGTTTCCAGTATTCCGAGTTTAAACGGTAAGAAACGCGCCTTTAAATCCACAGTGAAGTGTACCTCAGGTTGGACGTTTGGCGTCGGCCCTGGACAGGAGATGACTTGAGTAAAATGAGGTGCTGGAAAAGCTTGTCTGAACTAGTGGGATCTTCACTTGAAATGGGAGTTGGCGCAGGCTGTCAGCAGAGGGTATTGAGGTACCTTCAGTTGAGTTTTCCCTTGGGACCAGAGCCCAGTTCTGTCAGTGTGAATTATGGCATGGGGAAGGGGGGGGTGTTAGGGTGACATTTGAAACCCCCCTCTGTCATGCCCCTGCTTAAACTTGAGTATGATTTCCATAACTGAACTTGTGCTGAGAAGAGGCACCATTTTGTTTGTAAACCTTCTGACATGCATTACAGTAGCGGATGTGATTCTGGGCAGCTCTGCTCATTGTGGACAATGGCCCTGCCACCATTAATACACAAGACAAGGGTTTAACCAGCTTGTATATAAATGGCTAGCATCAGAGCTTTTCAGGAGGGTCATTTTAAACTCGATGCTATGTTGATGGACTTAAGAAAACATTGCACAATCGGTTGAAGCAGTTTTTAATTTATGCAGTGTGGCCCTTAGTGACTGAATGGCTGTGGTCAGCTACAAAATGGTTTAAGTACAGATGGGGAATTGCATGTGGTGGTTTTAAGTAATCTACAGAGAGGCTAACAAAGCATAGCTGCCCAAAAAGTTGCAGGAACGCACATAATTGCACATGGATTGCGTATTAGTGCAAAGGTCGCATTGTGCAGATGGCTGCTGCCTGCGATGGAGACAACAGTATAAACAAGGAAAAGCATTTGTTACAGATGCCAGTTACATGCGCTAGAAAGTGCCTGCGAACAAAGCAGTTTTATTTGCTGCATCAGAGCAGCAACTTTTTCTGGATCAAAGCTTTTAAGGATCAATAAAACTATAGCAAGACACTTTACAGAACCAAAAATCAATGGCCGAAAGGTGGAATTTTAAAGTTCTAGGTGAAAGATGCAGCCACTTAAAAGAATAATGCATGTGAAACTGTAATAACCGGTGTCCCCCTCCCCAGAATAAAGCCAAACACTGATCAGGAGCAATCCCTCAGGGTCAATTCCATGTGCAGAGGAACTTCTGCATCCTGAAAATCCGGGTCTGGACCCTATTCCCCTCCCCTCATTACACAATACTAAGAATGATCCGACCTACCCAGCAGGATCAAGCTATGCCCCTCCCTCCCCAGTTTGGCTTGGCTTTTATAGCTCAGTGGAATCTTGGCTCTCCCAGAACAGAAATTATTGAGGCCTAACTGGCGACTTGGCCCAGGGGTAACGATCCAAGCTTGGCTTCAAGCTTACTGCCCCTTAATTGGTAAACGTTTCTCAGCTTGTATCTAGCAGGCCAAAGGCTGTGGGCCTACCATATGGAGACCACCAATGTGCCACCAGAGAGTCACATACCATCAGGCCTGATTCCTGTCCTGGGTACCAGCAATGGTTTCTCTCCAAAACCATCTCTCAGACACTATGGGAATACAAACTAGTTCTCTTGTGGCCTGTCGTTCATCTTTTCTGCTCGGCGGAGCTTGATTTCAAGTTGATGCCAAGTGTAAATAGTGCAAGAACAAACATTTCAGTCAGTGAGTGGCAGGGTTTCCCTCCTCGATTTTTCTGATTTTTCAGCCTGTTCAGGCTTGTCAGTTTGTGCTTTCAATCAATGTTAACTTTTTTCCTAGTCTAGTGGAAGGCCCTAATGTCCAGGTCGGTCTTCACCTCATTCATACAGATCAAGTTCAGCCATGTGAGCTGCCGTCAGCCTTACGAACTCGCAGAAAACGTCCCAGGGAGTCTGATCGTCGACGTTTGAACCAAGATGGCCTTCAGATCCGACAATCGATACATCTGCTAATCCAGTTGACTTTGGGATAATCGCGACGAGGCGATTTCTGTCAGACGCGGCTGACACATGGCCCTTGTCCGTCTCTTCTGTCAAACGAGTTGCCTTTTCCACCAACGATTCATGGTGGACCTACAGAAATGTTTTCTACAACGAAGTCGACCGTCTCAGTCGTGAGACGGTTCTAAGGGGTGAGGGACCTCCACGCCTTGCCCCCACTCTGCAGAAGCGGTCTGGCTATAGCTACTCTACCCTGTGGGGAGCGCTAGTCAGCGAAGTTGTGCATGTCCCCGTGGAGCCAGTGCCTTGGCCCCATGGCGGCCTCGTTCAGGGGCTCGCACGGCACGCCGCACTTGCAGGAGCGCACGAACATGACCTCCTTCTGGAAGCGCTCTCCGTCGGGGCACAGGAAGAGCACGGTGGCGGTGCGCGAGCGCCGTGGGGTACAGCAGCGGCCCTCCACACACGTGCCACAGTAGTTGGGTTGGTAGAGGTGGGCGCTACGGCAACCGGTGTACGACAGACGCAGCGGCTCCGGCGGCTTGTGCGTGCGGGAACACTTCCTCCCTTTCTGCAAATGGAGGAGGAAGAAAAGGGAGAAAGGTCATTCAGGCACTGAGGGAGAGCGCTCAGGATGCAAACACAGTCACAATGCCCGTAGCAGGTTGGCCTTACTGCACCAAAAGGGGCACCAAGTTCACCCAGCATGGCAGCAGCATAGCCACGTATACTAATGTCCACTAGTGATGCGCCAAGACAAGCTGATGGCATTTTTAGTGCCACAACAAGATCCTGCTACAACCGTGCCGAGGTTAAATGGTCCAGTGGCCTGACAGGAATTTAGGGGCATGGGGGGGCTATTTTTAAAAAGGGTCAGACATTTCAAGTAAGTTAGCCTCAGATGCTTCCTGTCAGACGACCTGAACTTAGAAAAGCGGCTGTCCCGCTAACTCGGAGTGGGGGGGAGGGGGGGCGGGATCAGGTGGGGAAACAGGTGGACAAATAAGAATCTGAGACAAGTATCTCACCGCTGTGCACCTGTCACACAGCACACGCATTAAACTTACACTGAGAATGGACAATCCCATAATCCTTTGGGGCCTGATACCCCCTATCCCACCCGTGGAGGTGTGTGTGAAGTGCGGGAAGGAAAGGGTCTGTCGTTCGTACCTTTAGGGGCCCAGGCACAGAGCCGCAGGGCCGGATGTTGCACAGACGCGTCTCCTTCACCAGTTTGCACTTCCTGTTGTCGTTGGTGACGCGTGAGGACACACCCATCCCACAGCTACGAGAACAAGGGGACCACTCTGTGGTCTGAGTGACGCAATCCCTCGCTACCTGCATCCACGCTGGGGGGAGGTGGGGGGGTGTCAGTGAGGAAACAAGGTTTAGGGATGTTGTTTAGCGACCTGAGGCAACATTTCATAATTAAAACTGAACAACCTGATTTATTAGTGGAATTGAGCGACGGCACCTGTTACCGGCCAGGTGCTTCTGCTCCCGTTTCTTGTCCCATTTCTTTCCAGTTGCCAACAGCTCGTTCTCAACGCTGTTTTCTGGTTTGTATGGATGCCGGTGCATCAAGGACTGGTCTGGCTTCCTCTTGTGGCAGTCCAGCCTGGGGCAACACTGGCCTGGCACTCTGATGAGGCGTGGGGCGGGGCAGGAGGGCGTGGCAAGGAGCAGGTGGGCGGGGCATAGCGGGGCACAACCCACTGCCCCATCCACACAAGTGCACTGGTGCTGGCAGCCGGCACGGAAACTCTCCCCGCTCTGGTATATCCTACCGTTGTACTCGCACGTGCGGCCCTCCCGCTTTGCTGCAGGGGGACAACAGGGGGCGCCAGTGAGAGGCGAGAATCCTCTGCTCTCTTTCAGAAAACATTGCAACCATAAACCGGAAGCTGCTGCTAGCTCAATCTTCTGTTGAATCGACAAGCTCGCTATTTCACTAAAACCAAGGATTGTGCAAGTAAAACTGATGGCAAAGCAGGGGTGAGAGACAAAATCATCATAACAGCACAGACCAGTTTTAAGAAGGGGGCTCTCTGCCCTAACACCCGCCTCTGTATTTAGTAACAACTTTCTGTACGCAAACACTTTCTGAACACAGAAACACATTTCTAGCCATAATAAGTCACAAGGTGGCTGGCCTTCGTCTCAAACTACAGGTTTGCTCTGATGAAGGTTAATTTCGGGAATGGTATTCCGGCCCAGGGCAATGCCACCTGGAGCAAACTAGCCAGACAATGCCCACTGAGCACAGACCCATTTTTATCTCTCCCTGAAATTAAGCCCCCAGAATAAGCCTTCAGGCTGACCTCGTCCCTCTGCCCAGGGCCCTACTCCACCCTCACACTCCCCTCGTACCCCTGCAGATGCCTCGGTCGTGGGTGACGTCGTTGCCGTAGTTACACTCCAGGCCCTTGTGGTGGTCGCATGGCTGCATGGGGTTGCAGTCCTCATTCAGCTGCACGGCGCATACCTTGCAGCAGCCGCAGCCATCCAGCACCGCGCTCACGCCCGGCGGGCAAACGGGGCCCCCCGCAGGACAGTCACATACTGCGGGACAGCCTGCACACACCTATGTGGTCAAGGGGCACAAGCAACACATCCACATGTCAATGAACATAAAAGGAAATCGTAATGCCCAGGTATGCTTAGCTTAAAGATGGCTATAATGCAAGTGATTTTTAATGGGGCCCTTCAAAATGGCATCGCAGTTGAGCAGAACCATCACGTAGTGTTTGTGCAATTTGGGAGTCCCACATCTGCTCATTACACCCCATCGAATGAAATCACACAGAGAGAGTTCAATCAGATTCAACTTCTTTCTCACGGTGTGGAGAAACATTATCCTGTTACTGAACGTAACTTAATTTCACTTCCCTGTGTTGGAAACACCACCTCTCAGCATGCAGTCCAAACATACACCTTATATGTTTAGGAGAAAAAGAAATGTGTACACACACACAAACACAGCGATTAAACTCTACCCTTTACAACTAAAATATCCATGGGGTTTATGATGGATCACCTATCACATATATTAAACCCTCCTGATCATTTGTAGAACATAAAAATAGGGAAAATATGCAGCTGACGACTTGAACGGTGCCTGTGGACCATATGGGGGTGAGTCAAAGAAAACGACCTTTCATCAAATAACAATTCCGCCGCAAATGCTTTATGCAGTCACCTGGCGTAAAGTTTAACTTGTTAAACACTAACATAAATAGGTAGCAGTCGGGCCACTGCAAAATGTCACATGGCACAATTACGGCCATCTGCGAGCCACCCTTCGCCATCTTGCGATCAAAGCAGCACCGCAGCTGGGCTTGTCGCTGTCGCACACGACCGCCACCACATCATACCCACGTCACTGCATGAGCGCACACTGGCGTCTCGGACCACTGTAGCTATTCTATCAACGAGCAGTGAATCCATACTCTCACATCCAGTTGTCGGATTCTCATTCCTTAACGCATCCTGGTATTTTTTTTTTTATCAAAATGGCATCAAAGGTATAAAATCACGGCTAAATATCGACGATCAGTAAATTGTGGGGAATTCAAATAAAATTCCACACGACTATAGACACTAATTTGGCGGCGACATTTTAGAACGACTTACAAAAAAACTACACCGAGGGCCTTGAAACCACATCATCTCTTAACCAATCGCCATCAGCGTGCACTTAATAAAACCCACAGGCATATATAGGCAGTTAAATTACCTAATGAAACTCAATCATACACTTACCTCATTTTACCTGTTTTAAATTAGAAAGTATGTAGATAACTTCACATACAGTAAATGCTATGGATGATCCACATGGGGTGCGTATTTAGTTTGACGTCTTGTCGAGCAGTAGACAGCGGCACGTGAGCTCAAATGTCGCCAAATTGTTTACATAATCTAAATCGCGACAGAAACAATTACATATGTACAACTTACCAAACTGACAGTCCCCACCGCAGAAACAACGAAGTAAAAAAAGTTCTTCATCCTGTGTGGTGATGTCTATAAAAATAGATTTGACGACTGTCTGCGTTCTAGTTAATTTCTAACTATTTTTATGACTGTTATAGATGGGCAGTCAGTTAAGCCGTCCGCTGTGAAATCTAAAGAATTACATAAGAAATAGATATATGGTGAAAACGTCACGACGATTGAGTTCGTCTATAGATACTTTGCTGTCCTTTGCTCCGTGCACCAAAAAGTAACCAACCTGCGACCATTCAACAATTATTTTGCTACTTCTATTTATACTTCCCTCGTGCTGTTCATTGCAGCCCCGCCTCCTGCAAAGCGTTCAGCCAATAAACATACGGGCAGCTAGCCAAGAAATTCCGAAGGGTTGGGGAGGGGCGGGGCTAAGATTGGTGCAAGTTAACCAGGACTGCGAATGGTGATTAACTATGAATGCAGTCATTCATAAAATCTAGAATTACTACATTCCGAAAATCCAATCTTTGGTGTTTATTTATTTATGTTTGAACATAAATATTGTCCTTTCTTTAAAGTCGGCCCGACACGCATTCCTTTTTTTAACTGCCCTTCTATGAAGACCAATATAAATATACTCAGCTGGCTTGTGTGTGCCACATCAATAAGGCACTGCCGGGAAAAAACCTATCGAATATTCTCATTTCTTAATGAAAATGCTGGAAGGGAAGCAAATTAAATATTTGTAGAGAGAGCTGGTTGGTCGTACAGAATCCTTGAAGAATTTTATAATCACCACTTTCGTATTTTAATCAATATCTTCTTCTGTTCTGTCTCTTCGTATCTGTTTCCTCCTTGCTTTTATTTCCATAAGGCATGCTTTTCCTTCTTTGTTACACTTTTATTCATGTCATTTAGCTCCCATAATACCCACTTTTGTCATCCATCCTCTTCCTAATCCAGTTTGACTTCAACTTCGATCCTCTGACTCCCCCCGCCTTTCTCTCTCTCCCCACCATTTCCTGTGTCCACCACACCTCTCCTGGACAGACCTCCATTGATGGAGGAATGCGCGGAATGAGCAGTGAGGGTGTAGGTGAGAACAGCTTCAGCTGCCAGTACACACACACTCACAAGATATACTGTCCAACTGAACACTTTCCCACACACTGATACTCATTGTCTGACATCCAGAACGAGCCTGATTGCCTGAAGCAGGCTTTCTTTGATACACTGCATGCAATTCGAGTCCACTGCACACATTTTGACATACGCAGGTATACGCACAAATCCACCTTCCTTATTTTCCATTTGATGATAGCTTTTCTTTTATCTTGTTTTATGTAAAGCACTCTAAATGGCGCGTGTGTTTGAAGATGTGCTATATAAATAAACCTGCATTGCCTTGCCCAACACAAATTCGATCAAAGGCGCTTGATTTAAATGAATGCCGAATTATTGTTTTATGATTGGGATGTTTTTTATTCAAATAAGGTGCATATTCATGTAATGAAACCTTGCGAATTATTTTGAGATGGAGAAATCTAAGACACCATTTATATACAGGCTTACAAATATAGAGGTACGTATGCATATTAATCTATGCAACGAAATATGCAGCCGTTTGTCACACGGCGGTTTCAGTAAGCTTGCGGTAATTCATTAAACAAAGTTGGTTCACAGCTGGATCCGATCCCCGTAAGTTAGAACCAGCAACTCAAACAGACATATGTAGACACCCGAAAACACCCGCAAATGATCACAAACACACCCCGGAGGAAACAGCACAGGCTTAAGTGCCCAGCCCCTCCCCAACCCCGGTTTCACGTACATTTCAACCAACATCAACTCGCAATTATCCATGTCGCTGCAGTTTATTTTTGGCATTTTATCCACTTCAAAGATCACCATTTCCAGAGTTACCCCGATGTAAACAACAAACAGCGAGTGGGAAAAAAACTGACGGGAGAACGAGGACAGAGGCAACAGTTACTACAGATTACAAGAGAGGCTTTCTAGAGCAAACCTTTGGAGATGGTGAGAAATGGTGGGAGCCGGTAAGAGTTAACGCAAGTAAAGAGGGACACATATGTGTCATCTGTCTCAGTGCTTTTACAGAGAGAGCGAAAGAAAGACCTGTGTATTTGTTTTAAGAGAAGTGTTGCCTACACCAGACTCAGCAAGAACCGCGCCCCCTCCCCATCAGACAGTCTCCCTGCCAGGCTGACTCCTGTTTTTATACATAACAGGTCACACGCTGCAGAATGGGAGTACTTTATCGCTGCTGGGGGTAAGCAGAAAACGGTGACAACAGAAATGTCTATAAGGCTGTCATGGTTACTCGATTAAACTCGACTACTCGATTATTAAAAAGCATCGATTAAAAACTTCCTAATGATTACTTGGGAATATGTCGGAAGCAAGACGGTGCATATCGGGTGAGGATCTAAGTAAATAGCGAAAGCATAATTTTCATGGAAGCACTTTGCATTAAAAGTGAATGGATGTCAATATTGTAAAGCAGCACTTGCAAAGCAGAACTTAAATATTATCACAGAACAACTGCAATGTAAATACATGTTAAAACAGGACACTCAGGTTTGACGGACTCACCCAATAATGCAAGGTTAGCCATAGATCCACCATATGGACAAAAATATTGGGACAACTGGCCAACACACCCACGAGAACTTTTATGACATCACATTCTAAATCAATTCATCCATCCATCCATCCATCCATCCATCCATCCATTATCTGCAGCTTATTCGGAGTCAGGTTGTGAGGGCAGCAGTCTAAGCAGGGATGCCCCGACCTCCCTCTCACCAGCCACCTCCTCCAGCTCCATTGGGGGAATACTAACTCATTCCCAGCCCAGCCGAGAGATATAATCTCTCCGGCATGTCCTGAGTCTACCCCAGGTCCTCCTCCTGGTTGGACTTGCCCGAATCACCTCCCTAGGGAGCCGTCCAGGAAGCATTCTAGATAGATGCTCGAACCACCTCAACTGACTCCTTTCGATGCGGAAGAGCAGAGGCTCTACTTTGAGTCCCTCCCGAATGTCCAAGCTCCTCACTCTGTCTCTAAGGTTGTGCTCAGAAACCCTGCAGAGGAAACTCATTTTCACTGCTTGTATCCGCGATCTTATTCTTTTGGTCGCTACCCAGACCTCATGACCATAGGTGAGGGTAGGAACGTAGATCGACTGGCAAATTGAAAGCTTCGCCTTCCAGCTCAGCTACCTCTTTACCACGACAGAATGGTTTAGCATCTACATCACTGTTGACACCACACCGATCTGCCTGTCCACCTCCTGCTCCTTTCTTCCCTCACTTGTGAACAGATTCTAAATCCATAGCATCAATATGTAGTTGGTCCCCAGATGGCTCCCCCTTGCAGCCATAATAGCTGCCATTCTTTTGGGAACTCTTTCCACAAGATTGTGGAGTATCATTCATGCAGAAGACCATATGTGTGGGACAGTCAAGTTCCTCCGAACCAAACTCACGCAACCATGTCTTTATGGACTTTGCTTTGTGCACTGTGGCAGAGTCATGCTAGAACAGAAAAGGACCTTCCCGAAACTGTTCCCACAAAGTTGGAAGCATAAAATTGTCCAAAACGTCTTCGTATGCATAACAGCAGACATATAACTATGCTGACAAATCACTTGCTTCTGCTCAATATCATATCTCCATAGAATACAAAATATTTCCATGCAGTGAAAGACAGATGTCTTTCCATGATCAGTTCTTGTTCACTTTTCTCCTCTTCATTTAATTCTGTTTGATTTTTCAGAAACGTGCCACAAGACCTATGGGTCAGTCCAACCTCAAGGATGTGAACGGTTATGTCTGCCTCGGAGCGTGCATGCAGAGTTCATGCAAAAGCAGTGGCGCTAAACTTTAGTGTGCTTTTTTAAACATATACTAGATAATGTTGAAAAGGAACCATCATTAAAATTGTAACAGTTTAAGTGTGGTTTCATGTGACTGAGTAAAAATGTTAGTGATGGTTTGAACGCCGCAGACTTTTACGATCTATGCGATGTGCTTGAAATGCGACGTTGATATTAACATTGCGCATCTTGCAAGTCTGTTAGGGTGGTTCAGTGGTGCAGCAGATATTGCTGTTGCCGCACACCGCCCCTTTGTGTTTGTGGAGTTTGCATGTTCGCCCCGTGTGTGCGTGTGCGTGTGTGTCTGTGTGCGTCTGTGTGTGTCTGTGCGTGTGTGCATGTGCGTGTCTGTGTGTACGTGTGTGTCTGTGTGTATGTGCATGTGTGTGTGTGTATGTCTCTGTCTGTGTGTGCGTGTGTGTGTCTGTGCTTTTTCAGCGGGTCCTCGGGTTTCTCTCTACCATCCAAAAAAAAAGCAACTTAAGTAAATTGGAGTGCCTGAATTTCCCATATGTGCGACTGAGTGCGCACCGATTGCAATCTATATGTTGTATATTATATTATAAACGATTATTGAATTAATTGTTAGATTGATCGGTAGGTTACTTGATTATTGATATAATTGATAATGACAGCCCTACAAATGCCCTACAAAGGGATTTATGACGAAATGTTGAATTGTGAACTTTTTATTCCCAGAACTTTACAGTAGAATTTCTTTAAAACATTTCCCAGCCCCTTCTAAATAAAATTAAATTCCTCCACAGGTCTCGTATCCCCCTTAAGCCCTGCCATGACTGCAGCTACTGAAACAGTGAGCAATGAAGGGCAGCCCTACCCCCATCTCATGTTATCGGTGGCTTTTACTTACCACCCTTTAATCCACCTGTTAATAATTCCATGTTTTCCGCATAGATGATTATGCATGCTAACTCTTAACTTCGGATTAGTAATTGGGTCATTTGGTAATTTAATGAAATGTTTTTGAACAAACCCAAATAAAATAACGGGAGAATGTCGGGACATTGTTTTTTGAAGCAGGATCTAACCTGTTACTGTTGCTTAATGTATGTTACTTGTTGCCAGGAATATTGTTTTGCCAGGGGCCGTGGCAATCTGTCCATAGTAATGGATTGTAAGAACTGATCTGCACATATATTTGGTTTTGGAGATGACTTTGGGCCCTTTCAGGTGGATTGCAATTATTATACTTTGACTGGCTTTTTGGGAAACACCCATAATTTTCATGAAGCATTATTAATGATTTGGCATCGTACTTAAAAAACTGGAATGAAAAAAAAAACACAAGAAGGAGAAGTAGAGACAGAAATGCTAAGCATTTCTTTGTTTAATCCTTACTGTCTCAGTGTCACATGTGTCTCAGTTTCACACACATACAGTGCAGTGCCAGTTTACTCAAGGTAAATCTACAAATCTACAGACATAAACACTATGACATGTACACTGCCTTATACGCAGATGTTCTCAGGTGGATTGCCATCATGCATGTGCATGCACACACACACACACACACACACACACACACACAGAGGTTTGTAATTATATCTTTGTGGGGACTCTTCATGTATTTCTGTGGGCAAAACCATAATTCTAGCAATGACAGCCCTAACCCGAACCATAAGTAATCAAATAAAATTACAAGACTTTTGGCATCTTTATCTTTTTGACTGCATACACATCTTTGTGGGGACTTGAAAAACGGTCCCCGCAAATCAAAATGGGGGACATTTGGTCCCCACAGTGTAATATAAGCATAATCCACACACACACACAGATGTTGCAGGTACTATTAATTTCATGAAGTATCTCTGCCCAATCTGGCACACCTACAAAACTGGTACTTTTACCCATAAAGATGGAAAGGGCAGGAGTAAGTGGGTGGGAGCCAGTGGGGTGTACACCCCCTTCTTAAATGGAGGGGAAAAAAGAGGAATTGGTCATGGAGTGAGGGAGACATTGGTAGAATGGTAGAGAGGAAATGGAATTTGAGTCTGGTGGTCCTACAGATGATTTTATGTAATCCAAAACATTTTCAGTATGGTTTCAGGTTACTTGTCGTTTGTGAATTTCCGCAATC
>JAODJW010000094.1:8411941-8427464 GCA_026777045.1 Hyperopisus bebe
GTTTGAAGGGCTGGCACTACACTGGATGATTATAGCATTAAGGTGGAAGGGGTGCACAGCAAGCCCATATCATGAAGACGCTGGCAGCCAGACACAGACACACAGACCGCCACTCGCCTGAGTGCCACTCGGCTGGAATCATCTCCCGTTCTCAGAAGCTCCACTTGAATGGGACGATGAGGGCTGGGAGGGGAAATCAAAGGAAAACAAGCAAGGAGATGCTGTATACAAAGGAGGGCCTGGTATATGGGTAAAGAGAGAGAGCTGATGGTATGGGAAGGAGCTCACACTCTATATCACCTGTGCTCCTCGTTGGTGGGGGGGGGGTCATTATTTTGGGTTCAATTGACACCTCCATTCCCACCCTACTTGCTCCCTCTGCTCCTCTCCTGCTCCTCCAGTGGCTTAGGACAGGGTGTACCTTGGGAAACAGTGCCCCCTTGTTCTCCACTACCACCCCCCACCCCCCCCGCTCCTGACCACAGGGACCCCACAAAAATCCCAAATATTTAAGCAATTTGTGGTGTCGTATTTTTTTTGGGGTGCGACTGAGGCGGGGAGGGAGGGGGTGTTGGTTGGGCAAAGCAGACACAAATTCAGTGGGAGGGACAACCGAAATAGCACGCGGATCTGAACCGAGCAGTGGAACATGATGTAAGTGGGGCTCTGCCACACACTGGAATCTCTCCATGCTGGCCTTCCCATACACCATATCTCCACACGCTGGAAAACCAGCAGGAAATAGCCCTGTTATGAAGACTGTTTCCTCAGCGCTCTGTGCCTCCATATAGATTTACAGCACTTTTAGTCATATTTGGAGCTGTCACATCATTTTCCAAAACCAGGGAAAGCCGCGTATGCTGTACTGAAAGTATGGATTTAATTTGTATTACACGTCCCCACCCTGTCAGGCGTCGTTTTTGCATACTGGTCATCTTTGACATGACAGATTGACCACCCCGCTTTAATTTCAGAGGGGTCTTACATAAAACAATATCAGCAGGCCTATATAATAATGCATTCAAAATACACTTTCCACTCTTTAATTCGACAAACGAAAGCTCAGCTACGAATTGCAGTGCAATTCCACGACGAGTCGCAGAGCGGCGCTGAAGACACGGTACCAGGATAACAAGAAAAGTCACGGCGATTTCTACGGTGCGTCCTGTTGTATAATTCGCTGACGGAAGTGGGCCGCTGTTAGCGGCGCTGGCGATACCGCGACCAGCAGTCTGCCTGCGGCATGGTAAGGGACGGGCGTCTGTCAGTGTCTAACGAGGCGGTCCCGTAGGTAACACCTGCGGCCGCGGCTCGTCCACGTCTGTTAACTGCACCTTACTTGCGCTGTTATTACGAGCGTTCGTGGCGCTTCCTCCGGGACAGGGACTGACAAAGTCAAACGGAGGTTATGGCTACTTGTTATTAAAGTGCATAGAACGGTTAGTTCGTTAGTTATTTAACTGTCCCTGCGTGACAATTACTATGTTGGCAGCATGTAAAAATATCTAAATCATCAATCATCATCATGAATTTACGATCATTTTAATAAGGTGTTTTGCGTGGTTATAAAGTATGACGTATCATTTTTGAAATGTAGTGTCACATTGTGTCATTAGGATTATAGTAACCTAATACATTTGTCGAAATAGTACGGATAGGGACCTTAAGATACGGGTATTTTAAAGCCAATAGTAACTTGTCTGTTACATTTGTTTGTTTGCGTATAAACCTGTCAAATAAGATAAGGGTCTTACCTATTTGTTATGATTTCATTCATGTAACAAATTCAGTGCGCGTCATGGCGCAATGGAAGCACAGCACTTCCGGTCATTTTATAGACATTTCAGAAGCATGGTCTTATACACTGTGATATCTTATGTCTCCATGTGAAAGTGCTGGATGTGTCAGTATTGAAATGCTAAGCTCATCGCTGGGCTTACACCGCCATCGTTAATCCCTGTCCTCCTCAGATGGCTTACAGGATAATAGCCCGCAGAATCTGCGCCACGAGCCTCGGGGATCTTAGGCGTCGTCCAGCGTCTGCCTTACGGCCGTACTCTGGTTTCATGACTGCTACCGCCTGCCCTCCGTCGTACACACCGATCTCTCTGGGTCCCTCGCTCCTCCTCTCCCGGTCCCTGTCTCTCACGTGCCGCCGGCACGAGTCCTTCAGCGTGCAAGACGCCGACGACTTCACGGAAAGGGTCATCAACAGCAGCCTGCCTGTGCTGGTGGACTTCCATGCGCAGTGAGTGTGCAGTACATCGCAGTGCAGCATGCAGCTGTGCTGTTGAGAACATCTTATGCACAGTGTTGCTAGTGCTAAGGCAGGGGACACCCTTCACAGGATTTGAGGGCAGACACACTATAAAACACTGATAAAAATGTGTGCTTTCAGTAACCATTGGGTTTGTTGTTCTGTATAACACTAAATTAGCTGTGTACGAGTGACCTAAAGATTGAGTATACTTGCATAACCTCTCCATGTTCAAATGCTAAAGGTGGTGTGGTCCTTGTAAAATTTTGGGACCCAGACTGGAGAAGGCCATCGCAAAGCAGCAGGGCCGTGTCACCATGGCAAAGGTGGACATTGACGACCACACTGACTTGGCCATCGAGTACGGGGTGAGAGATACTACTGCCATTCTTGCGTTGGTTAAAAGTGAGACGCTTCAGTCGTTGTACTCGTGTTCCAAAGCCACAGTAGAATGTTGTTACTAGCAAATGGGATGATTCTACGTCTGAAAAAAAATTACTCTTCTGCCCTTCAGGTGTCAGCAGTTCCAACAGTCATCGCCATGAGAGGAGGTAATGTTGTTGACCAGTTTGTAGGGATCAAAGATGAAGCTCAACTGGACTCCTTTGTTGGCAAGCTCATTGGACAGTAAAAGTTGGATTACCCTTGATTTTCCTGCAGTAAACCCCAACACCCCCCTAAACCCCAGTCTGTTTCCTTTGTTTCTCACTGATCCCTTTTAACATTCAGTGGAGATTGTGCTCTTACTTCCCTCTTTAGTATGGACATGATGCAATTCACCTGAGTCCTGTGTTTTATGTCCTGTTCAGTTTGCCTGCTCAGCAGAAGTGTTTGTATGGGTAAAAAAAACAACTTTTTTTTTGGTTTTGGACAAAACCGATGATTTAAATATGCACAGCCAGAAATCAGTCTGTACTGTACTCTTATTACAAGTGGGACCCCACTCAGCTGTTAATTGGCTGGTTAAAGGTACTACTCTGCAATAATATGCAGTTGTGACGTTTTTCTGCAAGTACTGATATTGGCCACTGGGGGGCACCCCTTTAGTAATGTTTGGTAAAGAGCTCAGCTGGTGTGCTATTTGGCAAAACATTTCTTTCTTACAACATTATCAGGTGATGGAAGCCATGTGTGTGGGAAGTCAGTTTTTTCATCACAGTTTTCTGTCTGTTACCAGAATGTCTTATTTAGGACTTATTTCAGGTTTGTTCAGAAATCCTTCAATAAATGGAAAACATTTCAAATTGATAAACCTTTAGTGATCTTCTACGTGTGTTTTTAGAAAAAATGTTCAGTGCATGTGTGTGTGTAAGTGGCAAGAGGACAGAGGAGAAAATATTTGTCTCCTGCATAACTCTACCAAAGGAAAGCAAAGTTCTGACATAATGGACTCATTTTCGGTGCGACACTTATGTTTTCAGATAGCTGGGGAGTGGAGAGGTATTTTCATTTGTATATGAAGAGGAACAGTTTACATTCTTCTCCATGGCTTCTGCAAAGTATTCAACATGTCCTGACATCTGTGAAAACTGAGCTGGGGACACTGTCCACCTTGTCTGCCTGGGATGCCTGCGCGCTACTCGGATGCGTGATTTCACTGCCTCATTGGATCTGTGTGCTGGACTTGCCAGAACAAGCCAGGCTTTACCACAACAAAGGCTCCACAGCCGTCTCCTGTGTACGTTTTAAAGAAGCGTCATTCTGCTTTCCCTGTAGTCATTCTGTCAGCTGATTTTTTTTTTCTTTTTAACCCAAATTAATCTAAACATCGCTGACTTTTAGTATTTTTGGAAGTTATGTAATGGCTTTTCTTTTATAAGCGTGAAACCTGAAACCTTCACAATTTTAATGCAGTCTAATTTAAAGGGAGGTGTTGTCTTTTATTCATTAATATAAGTTAAACGTTACTCTAGTTCCATCAGCTATCTGTGTAAAAGCATTTGGGAAAAGGATATTGCAGTGTAGAGGGGCAGCGTGTGGCTCAGTAGGCTAAGCCGTGTGCCTGTAATCGCAAGGTTGCAATCACAAGCCCAGCCTCAGCATGTCTGTGGGTCCTTGAGCAAGGCCCTTAACCCCCAGCTCCCTGGGCACTGCAACAGGTGGCTGCCCTTCACAGACAGCTTGGTCTACTAAGAGCAAGTTGAGGGAGGCATAAAAGGAGGGATTAATAAAGTATTAATTATTATTATTATTATTATTATTATTATTATTACAAAATGAGCATTTGCATTTATGACAGACCCTCTCTTTTGTTTGACACATTCATATATTCATCCTTCATGTCACAACTTAAACCACACAACCAATTTCATAGAGAGGCTGTCTGTAGAATTTTATACCTTTGGGCTACTGTCAAAGTACTATACTGCACTCTCACACGCTGCTACCATATAAGGAATCAAATGCAGTTGATCACTGCCAAACTTGAAAACTGTAGAAATCCTCACACCACTATACCCATTATGCAACTTAATTAAACCTGTTTCTGAAAGCATTTCTCACAAGTCTCTCCACCTTCTTAAATGGTACAGCAGTGGTAGAAGGATCTATGCTGTATTGAAACAGCCTTTATTTGTTATTAAATTAAATGCTTTCATCTATATTCAGCCCCTGTTACATAATACAAGATTGGATCTGGAGAACTACTTTGAAATCAATGGATAGTTTAGCTACCTTTGCTAATCCACCTCAAAAAAGTGAGAGCCATTCGGTGAAATCCTTTTATAAAATGATGTTTTTCATGTTTATTATTTTGGCTGTTTACAGTAGTATACAATGGGGCATGAAAAAGTCAAAAATATCTAGACTTGGGATTTTGGACACCCTCTTTTGGACTGGCCAGCTAACTAGGGCAAGGGGAGACAACCATAATCCTTCAGTGCTGGTATCCAGCAGGTTATGTACTGTATATGTTGAAGTTCATCTTTTTAACTTGAGCCAGCAACTGGTACCAGAGACTGGCAGGTTCTGTTTGACCCTTAACCCATTAATATTCCATAAGTACCTTGAAAATTAAGTAAAGCTTTCCATTGAAAACTACAAAAAAAAAATCAGCCTAGACAGAAGATATCAGTGTGATATCAGTCTTAAGGACCCTTTATGTTTGACAGAGAGGTAATTGACAGAGAGAAAGTTCTGTTCTTTCAGGTGTCTCCCTGGTCAGTCTACCTTCCTTCTTCCACACCCAGCCAATGCTCCATAGCCCTCCTTAGCTCGTTTTTTTCCTGCAGTCCATTGGCTTTCTCTCGGTATCCCATGCACACCTGATTGCCTCTCTCTCCATGAACCCCACCTCTGCCCTCCCACCGTCTGCCTGCCTCTGTGGAAAATTACTAATCAGTAATTTTACATGTACAGACACAGTCCTGCATTCCTTTGCACATCCTCCCTCATCACCAATAAGCATCCTTTTTTCAGTCCGCACCATGGGCGAGGTAGACCCTTTTTACTGGGCCACGTGCTGCAGTATTTATGTGCTGTGCCCCAGTAAAATCTCACGTTCAAATTATATGGGTAATGGGGGGTGGGGGCCTGTGCCGCAGCAGAGTTTTATGTCTAGCAACGCCCCTGGTCCACACACTCTTCAACCGCGATTGTTCCCCGAAACCAGAAGCAAATTTACATGGATCGTACAGAGAGCAGTCTGATATGCGTTACGAATTGTGACAACTTTGTTAGGCCAAAGAGAAGTATCCTTATGTCCTTATCAAATTATGTACTCAGATTTTATTGGCCATAGCACTCACCTGTCCTAGCTCCTATTGGTCAACACATAAGACCTTAATTAATGTAGACCACGCCCCCTCGACCGCACCCGGACAGAGCCGGTTCCGAGAGGAAGAGTAGAAAAGACGGGAGGGAGAGCCTGTCGGGGAGCTAGAGAGGGAGGTGCAGGCAGGAAGCAGAGTAGTTTATTCAAGCCAAGAGGGGATTCGCTGTAGCGCAGGCAGCCGTCGATTATACCCCACAGCGTCTGCGATTTAACTGCAGGTGAGTTTGTACTTGCCGGGTGTCCCTCTCGCACCTTCCACTGCTGCTTCGTGTATCTACTTGAACCTGGTCCCTGATGGAGAAATATTACCTTAAGGACAACCAATCTGAATGTGGAAGTCTGCGCCCTATAATTGTGTAATTTTATGTCCATTGATTTAAGTGTCTCTGTTTGCCGGCAGGTACACTTGATTAAGCCCGTTAAACCAGGTGTCGGCGTTATTAATGGTGTTATTAAATGCAACTCAAATAATGGGTACAAAAATAAACTTTATAATTTACAAAACAACTGGAAGCGGTGCATGTCGGTGCGGGAACAGAAGAGCGGCCAGGTTTGGTGCATGTAATGGTACTTGTGCTTTAAGGGGGTATTCTGATTATGTACTGTTAATATTAACGAAATAAATATCCATTCACGTCTGTTTTTCATTTAGTATATTGTAGGTGACTTCCTCAAACTCCTTTGGGGATTTCCCGCAGGTAAAGCGGAGGCCGTCATTTGTTGTGCCTCATTGTGTGTTTACACGTAACACACTAAAATGGGTTAAGTTAAGGTTAGTTTATTAATAACCTTGCGTTAACCAATAAAACCCTCTAAGGATGAATTGCATATCCTGGTTGTATGGGGTAGCCTACCCTTTGTGTGCCCGGCTGTTGTACACACCTATTAAGTGTTGGTGTCTCTGAGGAATACACATTTTTAACTCCAAAGGTTTTGGGACACTTGAACCAGCAGTTTGCGCAATGCATATGGCCTCAATAGCTCGTTCGATCTAGGATAGGGAAAAAGGTGTAATAAAAGACCAAAGTTTTTAACTATGGACCGGGATACTGAAAAGGGTTTTTAAACCGTTAATGCTACATACATGTGTAATCCCTAAACCAGGGCTGCCATCTCACGTCTCTGGCTTTCTGACTCCCACGGCAAACCTATATTATTCTATTATAAACTTGAAATTGGCTCTATCAAGCGTCGGGGTAGTTTGCAAACCCTACAGACAAGGTAATAAAACTCTTACATGCATGTAATGCGTGTGCAGACTTGTCTCGAATTTTATATCTTACTCCAGATAGCTGACCCCTGCAAAACGTCCACCGACAATCAGCACTGTGTGTTAGAACCGAGCTAGTGCATAAAAAAGTGTGTTACGTCATTAGAGAATAGGCTGGGTTTCCAATGCACTTGTGCGGCGCCTAACCGCACAGTATAGGCCCGCTAAGCCGTTTACTGAGTCATCGCGTAATGAACCGTTGTTCATATAACCGAGGCGATGCCCGTTATCTTATTTCTAAACGCGATCCTTTAGCGGCATCAATGCAAATGAGCTTACTCCAGTTTTAAATGGGTCTGATTCTGCCTGCTCTGCAAGCACCTACAAACACGCTCTCTGCACATCCGTCGAAGTATGGTCAACCACTGTTTGCTTCTGCCGTATGGCCTCATCTCGTATGTAACGAAGTTTCGTAAGTTTAAGTTGTGTTAGGCAGCGTTTTAAACCTGTTCGTTTAACCAAGTTGGGCGGTCGATCTCTTGGTAGTGAGACTGCCTTTGCACCGAGGTGCACCGATCATGCTGCCAGTAGTTTTTCATGACTTTTTCTCCACCACATCTTCCTTTTCTTTGAGACGGATGATCGCGGTCGCTAATCAGTAGTCGCAGAAAAAACACACTTGACCTCTGTTGAAACAGGCAGGAAGTTGCCAAACTGGATAACCACATTTTTGCGTGCTCGTCATGAGCGATTATGTGCATATGTGTGACAGATGATTTGGCTACAGTGTAAAAGCGAGCATTTTTAGGAAGAAGCATCTCGATTTTTAGTTCCCTTCATGCCGTTATCAAACTTCGTGATCACTTATCGTTCTTTAAGATGACGTTGGTGGAAGCTGTTGTCGGGATGTTGTCCTGCATTAGTAACCTACTGAACATTTTCTTGTCACATTCAAATCCAATAGTGATGTGAAATGGCAAATTAAAAAAAAAAAAAAAAACTTTTTTCCATAGTTTTCTCCCTCTCTGCCTTCCTTTGATCAGAGTAGAGGTGTCTGAGCCCATAATCAATTTACAGAGGAAGCAGATGACATCCCTTCGGAATGCTTTTGCCCCTGCCCTCTCTCCCTTCCTCTGAGTGTATCTGATGCCTCTCAACCCAATGTCCTACACAAGGTTGAAGGCCGTGGGAGCGGCTGCCCTGTACCCCAAGATGCCCCTGGTCGCAATCCTGATGGTGCACACTGCTCTGTAAATAACCCCTCCCCACTGATAGACGTTTACAGCTGTGTGCGCGCTCTTCAGCGTGCCCTCTTCCGCCCTGGCTGTCTGATAGGGGCCTCCTTCCGTGGACTGTGATGAAAGCACCATAAAAGGAGAAGTTCAGGCTTATTTTGACGCTCCTGCTGTCAGCGACTGGTCTGTGTGCTTGGATGTGCATCTGGTCCGTTTGCCTGAATCAGGTAAAGTAGTGGAGGTTACAGGAGGGAGTCGGAGGGAAGGCAGTGGTCTTCACATCATGTCGGTCCCTGGGGGAGAGAATGCAGGGGGTGTTTGATGGAAAGAAAAAAAAAAAAAAAAAACCAAACAAGCATTTTTTTTTTTGAGGTGCTGAGGGATGAGATCAGTCTTGCTTAAATTCCGTTAAGACAGCGATTTCCTGCTGTGTTGACATTTGTGCGCGTTTGTATTTTTTTAACACTAGCTGTTTAAACATTCAAATATTAATAGTCTAGCAGGTCATTAAGAGTGTTTGAATTCAAAGTCATTGATATTTATAGCTAGATTGAAGATGGGTTTCCTTGCTGTGGTTAATTTACTGTGCCATAAATTTGGAATCCTGTTGCGGAACAAGATTTTATTTCACCTGTTTTACTGAAATGGGTAATAGTTGTACAGTTTGAAAATATTTGATTTTGCATGCCGGTTTCCTCAAACGGCAGAGTTTGGGGATTTTCTGAGAGGAGGAATGCCTGTCTTCAGGGCGTGGTGTGTAACGCATTCTGCCGGCACGCGTGTCTGTCCGGACATGTTCAAAGAGCAGCTCATTACTCGGGTCTGACTAAAAGACCTTTTCATGCAATATTTGCGAGTGTGCACATACTTGATGCTGCAATTTATCTTGTACTAATATGCACATGCAGCGTGAGCCTTTAGGTGTGGCTCTTCCCCTGAGATTGAGGAAACCGTGGTAGTTGAGAGCCATGCTAGAGGGTGCCTTTTCTGTCGGGGCGGGCTGGGGGTGGGGAGGGAGGTCCTGATTGAATCCTGTACATCTGCATGTGTGGTTTTACTCCCACAGTCCAAAGGCATGTCATTGGCTTAACTGGCATCTCATTTTCTGTGTACGTGCGTGTTCCTGATGGGCTAAAAGCTGATGTACATCCTGTTTAGAGCCTTGTCCTGTCCTACTTGGGATTGGCTGCTCAAATCGTTACCAGGAAACTAGAAAATAATGGAAATGTGTAATAGCAATTTTGTGTTGAAACCACCTTTTTTCAAACGCTTTTTTTTTTATTATTTTTATTTTTGGTGTTAAACATTTTTGCTAGGGAAAAAACCCTCCTGATCCATTAATGTCCACTCTGATGTTGAAAGCAGTGTAGAATCCAAATGCAAAATGGTGACTAATGAGTGGGAAGTAATGTCAGGTGGTGTAGAAAAGGCTTTTTAAACATTCATGACTATGCAGTGCTGCTGCTCTCCTCCACATGGACTTTAAAGGTGTTTTCTTCTGAGCAGCATCTGCGCTCTGATCTTTAACAGGATCAGACACGCTCATGACTCATCTGACTGCGGCATCCTCATGGATGTCACTGAGCAGACGGCCCCAAACCCCACTCAAATACCTTAAATCAAACAATGCTAAGGGAGCTCATGTTTAGTAAGAGAAGCTGCTTTGTTGCATTTTTGTCTTGAAATGTGCCAAAGGACCCCTTTTGAAAAGATTGTGATCGGAATCACGTGTGTTGACAAAGGCGTGTGTTGAACAAAGCTGTTTATGCTTAGTCTATTTTGGTAATGCTCCTTATTTGACTTAAATTGTAAATTTTTTTTGAGAGTTTATTGAGTATTGTCAACCCCCCCCCCAACACTCCACAGCAATCATGACAGACGCAGACAAGTTCCTCTATGTGGACCGCAACCTGATCAACAATCCCTTGGCGCAAGCTGATTGGGCCTCCAAGAAGTTGGTATGGGTCCCCTCCGAGCGTTTGGGCTTCGAGGCCGGCTCCCTGAAGGAGGAGAGCGGCGACGAGTGCCTGGTCGAGCTGGTTGACTCCGGGAAGAAGATCAAGGTCAACAAGGACGACATCCAGAAGATGAACCCTCCCAAGTTCAGCAAGGTGGAGGACATGGCGGAGCTGACCTGCCTGAACGAGGCCTCCGTGCTGCACAACCTGAAGGAGAGATATTACTCTGGCCTTATCTATGTGAGTCCCAGTACTGGCTGTTTAACAGGTGTTTCAATTTACAGGATTGCGAGGGGGGGAAATAACATGAGTGTCTCTAAGCGCCTAGAACTGTGGCCATTATATTGCATCTTTAAAACTTCCAAGGGGACTGACTGTTGAACCTTAAGTTACTTCACTAAATCCATAAGAAAATTAGGTAGAATTGTATGTTGTGACTATATTGAAGTATCTTGAAAATGGTATAGATGGTAATTCAATACTGTACATATTTTAAATAGTGTTTAAATTCTCATCATTTTGGAGAACTTGGAGCAAATAGGTCATGGGGAATAATGTATGAATGACTGGGTACTTGCCTGAATTACTTAGTCAGCTGAAGATTGACCAGATCATGTAAACACAGCTGGCTGCCATCGTTGAGTAGGATGGTTAACTTGGAAGGTTAAAAGTGTGGAAATGGGAGAGTGATTGGCAGCAGAGCGCAAGACAAGGTACAATGGGAGGAAATGGGGACTGATTGGGACGGAAAAGGAAGCATTTTGGTGATGGGAAGGGGATCGTGTTACTCCAGATCTTTCCATCAGGCTTGGGGGGGGGCTCAACAGCTGTAGGTGATAGGTGGTGAACATAGCTAATGGTTTGTGCCAGAAAGTTTTTTTTTTTTTTTTTTTTTTTCCTTCTTCCTGTTCCACAGTCCAAGTTGGGCACGGCTCCTTGGCTTTTGGTCAACTCCAGGCAGGAAGTCCCTGGTAGATTCTGCTGTTTGAGTCCATGTTAAGTCATCTCTAGTAAACGTGGATGGCACGCGTTGGACTTAAGGGTCTTGAGCACAAACTTCTCACTAGGGCTCTGAAATTCTGGAGAAGCTGAATGGTTTATAATCGATGGCTTTTTCTTTTGGTCAAGAGTACCCAAGCAGAAAAACTTCGGCCTAATTAATGATTCCCTCCCCCCCTCAGCCCCCCATGCCAAAGCTTTCTTACCAACCACTGGTCTGTGAGTAGCTCTTAATGTTGAATGTGTCTGCGCAAGCGATCCATGCCGGTACCCTGCTCTTGCAGACCTACTCTGGACTGTTTTGTGTGGTGATCAACCCCTACAAGAACCTGCCCATCTACTCTGAGGAGATAGTCGAGATGTACAAGGGCAAGAAAAGGCACGAGATACCCCCCCACATCTACGCCATCACCGACACGGCCTATCGCAGCATGATGCAGGGTAAGGCTCCTGTCATGACATGTTCAGACCTGCAGCAGACCTCCATAAGGGATTTCTCATTCATTCTCCCTCTGCCAGATACTGGAAAGTGCAGCTTGTGAAATACCCCTATTAGTTTATGTGAAGATGCCATTGTTATCTTGATGTAGGTGCATATGTTCACAGAAGACATTAGTTTAATCAAGATACAACTAACCTCATTATTTACCTATTGCACTAGATCTTGATAATGCTTAAAGTGTAACCTGTAATTCCTGCTGGAAGAGTAAAGCATTGTAAAAATACTTTTCTGAAAAGCCACACAATCTTGTGTGCTTAAGCTAAAAAAAAATAATGTTTCACGGGTCATCTTTACTGTAGATACTGCCATGCAATCAACGTTTCTCTCTGGGATTACTGTGTGCAGTTTCCTGTACTGTGCATGGTTTCTTGTACCCACATTGATACAGCGGCCTGTTCATTGGGTACCCCTGCTTGCTAATGCACACAGTCTGCTCCTCAAATGGAGCGTCACGTTGCTTCAACTGATCTTATACCACATGCTGATGGGGTCGAGAGGTTCGCTTACCGATAAACTAACCATTAGAGTAGCTAATACATGCACTTTATACAATTGTTGTGTGTTTTTTTTTTTTTTTTTTTTTTTTTTTACTTGACTTTTCGGTGTCATAGGTGATGGTTCATGCATCTCAGAAATGGCTACCTACTTCAGATTAACATGCATAAGTGTGTAGAGTTTACAGAGAATTATGTGATGAACAAAACATTGTCACCAAAATGCCATATTAATCAGAGGAGAAAGTTTTAGGTTTAGTCAAACAGCTCTGTAAAACTGATGGCTTCTCTGAACATGGCTTGTTACCTTTTTTGAAGTGGTTTTGGAGGCAAAAAGTGACCAGCTGTATTAGCTAGGTGTAGCTAATAAGGTGACACTCTGCTCAGTGCCCAGTATGAATCCTGTTACCTCTTGTTCTTTCCACTAGACCGAGAGGACCAGTCTATCCTATGCACGTGAGTAGTCGGCCCCAAACAGGACTTGGCATGTTAGGGTGACTGAGCTTGAAGAAATGAGACTTTGAGTTTCTATTAGTACTATATGCAAGAAAACTGTATGTGTGGGTAATCTTTTAAAATTTAATTTTGCATTTTCATCTAAGAGGGGAATCTGGAGCAGGGAAGACTGAAAACACGAAGAAGGTGATTCAGTATTTGGCTCACGTGGCCTCGTCCTTCAAGACCAAAAAGGACCCGGTGAGTCTCACCGCCTTCGTCTGCATCCTCTTCCTCCTTCCTAGTTCACTTACTTTCACTTTCTCAGGTTTTACTTCTCTCCTGCACTCTTAGCTTTTTAATAATTTTTGTGAAAATTGTTGTATTTTCCTTCCCTCTTTTTCTGTTTTTTTTTTTCAATGTGAATATGTCCCACCCCTGAGTTAGTCTCTTCCTCTTAAAAGCCCAATCCTCTTTTGTAATTCTTCCCTCAATGATGATTCTCAGAGCGAACCTGTGTTGGGGGAGGGTGGAGCGTATTTGTGGGGACAAACTCTGAAAAGTTCTTGCTGAAAACCTGGCAGATTTTTTATTTTTTTTTTGCTTCAAAAACGCCACTAATTTGTCAGTTTCCCTCAAATTGAGAGAATGCATCTTAAGTCAAAAGGAAGTCCCCACTAAGATGCATAGGCAAGGGCATGTGCGTGCGTGCATGCATCTACACTTTCATATTAGTCAGTTGATGCATCTTGGTTTTGGTCTGTCATGTCGTGCTGTTGAGGTTGTAAATGTTCCCATTTCCTCTCGTTTTTAGAGCAGCACAGTCCTGTCACATGTGAGTTACCGACAATCCCCGGACTTCCTCTTGTGCAGCTGAGACTCGCTCCGTGCATCTGTCCTTGTTCCGCCTCTCTGCTGCCCTCTGCTGCTGGTGTGGGCTCAGTGATGCATTGGGTTATGTGACAGGTTGGGGCTATAGCAGAAGTGTTGCTACACTTGCATGGCAAACGACGGTGTAGCAATTATGAACGAGAACAAGATCTTACTAGATGTACAGAATTCTCTGTAGTTTGTGTGATTTTAATGTAAATTCTTTGTGTTGAAGTCTAGTGTGTGAATACCTGTTTTATTGCTTCACCTGACCGGCTCTTGTGTGAAAAGTGGGTGGTCTTCGGCTTGCTTTTGTGTTGAGGCTCCTGGGGTATGCTTGCTGTGCATGTACATGCGTGTAAGGTTGCCTTTAGTCCTTCTCCTGTATGGAGAAAAGTGGGCACTTCTGCTTGCAATGCGTCTGTCTACTTGGTCTTAGGCCATATAGTGTGTGTGTGTATATACTATAAAATAAGTTGCATCTCCTTAGCAACTTTAATCTGTATATTGATTTCTGTTGACATGCTTGAACTGATTAAGAGCATGGTCAGGACCAAAACTACTGTGGTCTCATTGGCCAATTGTCTGTGTTGCGTGCTGATTTTTAATAGGGTGAGCTGGAGAGGCAGCTGCTGCAGGCTAATCCAATCCTGGAGGCGTTTGGCAATGCCAAGACGGTCAAGAATGACAACTCGTCCCGATTCGTAAGAACAATTTAAGTCAAACGTGTGGAGGATGCGTTCTCTCATGCCAGAAAATCCATCTCAATGTCGGTGTCTGTCACAGGGGAAGTTCATCAGAATCAACTTCGATGTCAACGGATATATTGTGGGCGCCAACATAGAGACCTGTATCCTTTGGTAAATCATTGTGGAAACAATGTACATTGCTGTCAGCTTTATACAATAGCATCCTCTTTTCACTTCAGCATTTGGCCCTACACACCATTGCTGGCTTGTAGGAACCTGATGGATTGTTTTTGATAGTCAGCACCTTTCCTTAACTTGCTTCTTGTCAGACCTTCTTGAAAAGTCTCGTGCCGTTCGTCAGGCCAAGAATGAGCGCGCATTTCACATCTTCTACTACATGTTAACAGGGGCTGGAGACAAACTGCGCTGTAAGTCTCGAGTACAGATGTCTACAGTTTTTAGTGTTTTGAAATTGTTAGACACTGAAATTGGACTAAAGTGGCCTAGGCTTTTTAAGGTGATGCCAATATCTTAAGTCCTTATCAACAAATCTGAATGCCGCTTTGTGTTTTCTGATACCTGGTTTAACTGCGGTCGACGGGTAACTAATTGTCTTGAGGTATTTTACGAGTGCTGTGTAAAACCAGTTGTATGCTGATTTTCAGATATTAATGTTCCGTATATCATCTGAGCTGGTGTAATAGACTTGTAAGGTCTTGCTCTGTGCTGTATGTCAAATATCTGTATCTGACTATCAAACGCTCGATCAGCGGAACTGTGTCTGGAGAACTATAGCAACTACCGCTTCCTGTCAAACGGCAATGTGACCATCCCTGGGCAGCAGGACACGGACCTCTTCTTGGAAACCATGGAGGCCATGAAAATCATGAGCATTCCTGAAGACGAGCAGATTGGTAATGAGATGCTGTTCCTGTTGATCTGATTCTGGTGTAAAGGCACACAGTGTGACGACCCCCAGGAAACATTTCAGAACTGCAGCATAAGGGCGGAGCTTGAAAAAAACCCCCCGGGCTAACCGATCCTCCAAGGGGAGCATGTCAGCCAAGGCGAACACCTCTGTGTGAAAGCGCAGCCCAGTAGA
>JAODJW010000094.1:8427564-8442900 GCA_026777045.1 Hyperopisus bebe
GGGGACGACCCCCCCCCCCCCCCTCTATCATTGTGTGCATAAAGGTAAAATGTAATGCTTGTCCTGTTCCTGCCTATCCTAGGTCTGCTGAAGGTGGTGTCTGCTGTTCTCCAGCTGGGTAACATGTCTTTCAAGAAGGAGCGCCAGTCGGACCAGGCCTCCCTGCCTGATAACACAGGTATGGCAAACTGACGCTCTGATCTCACAGAATGAAGTAAGACCTATCGAAAGCGTTCATCAACCTGCATGTGTCACCACAGCCTAAGGCGTACGGATTTGCTGAAGTAGCACGTCCCGAAGAACATTGTTTTGGTCTGACTTGTCTTTCCTGTCTCCTCAGCTGCGCAGAAAGTGTGTCACCTGATGGGCATGAATGTGACCGACTTCACACGGGCCATCCTGTCCCCGCGAATCAAAGTGGGCCGAGACTATGTGCAGAAGGCACAGTCCCAGGAGCAGGCGGAGTTCGCTGTGGAGGCTCTGGCCAAAGCCACGTACGAGCGCATGTTTCGCTGGTTGGTTCTGCGCATTAACAAGGCTCTGGATAAGACCAAGCGCCAGGGAGCTTCCTTCATTGGCATTCTGGACATCGCCGGCTTTGAGATATTTGAGGTAAAGGGGGGCTGTTAGATTTTGCGTATGTATTGTGCTTAAATTCTTGAATGGTGTAGCCCATGTTCTCGTCTCAACTTTGTTGGCATACTACTGATCCATGTTTTTCCCTGCAGCTGAACTCCTTCGAGCAGTTGTGCATCAACTATACCAACGAGAAGCTGCAGCAGCTGTTCAACCACACCATGTTCATCCTGGAGCAGGAGGAGTACCAGAGGGAGGGCATCGAGTGGAGCTTCATCGACTTCGGCCTGGACCTGCAGCCCTGCATTGACCTCATCGAAAAGCCGGTGTGTTTTTGTTTTGGTTTTTTGTTTTGCTTAGTTGCTCTGACAAAATAATAACACGTTCCCCTGTTTTGTTTAATCTCCTCCAGGCAAATCCACCAGGTATCTTGGCCCTGCTAGATGAGGAGTGCTGGTTCCCCAAAGCGACAGACAAGAGCTTTGTTGATAAGCTGGTGCAGGAACAGGGCACCCATTCGAAATTTCAGAAGCCCAAGAAGCTGAAAGATGATGCTGATTTCTGCGTCATGCACTACGCTGGGAAGGTGAGCCTTTGCCTGGTGGTTTTGCACACTAATGTATTAAGAACCTGATGTTAGTTCAATACAAACATGCTAAAGTTAGATCCTAAATGTTGAATTTCCTAGCGTAGAAATTCTAAATGTGATACTTCCCTTGCAGGTGGATTATAAGGCTGATGCTTGGCTGATGAAGAATATGGATCCTCTGAATGACAACGTGGCCACGCTTCTCAACCAGTCCTCCGACAAGTTTGTCTCTGAGCTGTGGAGAGACGGTGAGGATGGAGCAGACGTACCGTGACTGGTTATTCAGCAGTGTCCTAAGACCACCTCAGACTGGCTGTGCTCTCTATCATGTCCTGCCTATGAAATGCGACTCCTGAGTGGGCTGGAAGAAAACTCTGCTCGCATCCATCTTTGAGGGGGGGGAGTGATAGTGGTGGAGAATAGTTATTGAAAGAGCGCACTTTTAGCTGTGAGGGGGAACTGAGTCGGGACATGAGAGTGCAGAAGGATTTTGTGTACTTGGGAAATGTTAGATATACTGAATTGCTTGCTTATGCTTTTTTTTTTTTTTTTTGCCCCTATGCTCCTCCCAGCCATCCTCACTGGCCCCTCCCCCTTTGTCTCGGTCCTTGTCTGTTTCTCTCATGCCCCTGTTTCTCTAAGGGACCTTGTGACAGGGGGCTATTCTCATCACTAGCTTCCAGGTAGACCCAGGTGACATTTTCTGCACCTCACTCCTTTAGTGATTCATCAGTCTGACTGCTTACTACGCACCCTCTGGGTCATTCGGAGTCCTCTCCCTGTTCATTGCACACCTTGACTCATTGCCCTGTATTTTTCTTTGGCACGTTGTGATGTTTATCGCAACCGATTCCACAACTGAATGCTGCACGACATGTTACACGCAGAAACGCGCATCCTGACACGCACTGTTGACATCCTCGTGGCACGAGTGCAGAATGCCTTTTAAGGGAAAAATCAGGCTATAAAGTATTTCAACGCTTGATTTAAATGATGCCACAGGTCACGCATGAACTTGAAACTGCAAACCGCGACGCTGGCAAAATGAAAATCCCTCCCAGTCATGACCTGCTAGTACAGATCTCCTGCAAGAATGTGTGTAGCTTAGACAGACACCAGCTGCATTTGGAACGAATCTAGCTATTTTATATTGCTCCACAGGAGACTCATTTTTGTCTTTTTTCCAGCATACATGCATGCATAATTAACCAGTATTAGCACTGCTAAGAACTGAAAGTAACTAAGACTTTGACTACAAACAAAATGACTCCTTCATGTTTAAGATGCTGGTTTGTGGTCACCGCTGGCTTTTGTTGAATGCAGACACTTGCTCTTTCATTCTCCTTTTGTCATTTTGTCAAGTTATGGAGCAATGCATGCTGGGAATCGGCTCCCTAATACCACTTGTTAGGATTGAGGCAGTACCTGTGAGTCGCTGTAGTTCTTGTTGGAGAAGATTAAGGGACTGGTCATGTGGTTTATACCCCACACCCCCATGATGTCATAAATTCGGTGTCTCTTCTCAGTGGATCGTATTGTGGGTCTGGACAAAGTGGCCGGGATGTCCGACTCGACACCGGGGGCCATGAAGACGCGTAAAGGAATGTTCCGCACGGTGGGCCAGCTGTACAAGGAGTCCCTCACCAAGCTGATGACCACGCTGAGGAACACCAACCCCAACTTTGTCCGCTGTATCATTCCTAACCATGAGAAGAAGGTACAGATCCTACAATTCTGTCAAAATGTGCATTAGTACACATTAGCTGCTGTGAAGGGTACAAACATGAAATGTATTTTTCTAATTTAGTAATGTGTAGTCCTAAGTTGTAATTCCAAACCTCAAAGACTAATGACTACAGACGTGTACTTTTTGGCATGTTTGAGTAGGTAGTTTTTGATCAGAAGAGCTCTAGTTTAGGCTGGGAAGTACTATATCTGCTGTTATGTTCCCTGTTCAGGCAGGTAAACTGGAGCCCCACCTGGTTCTGGACCAGCTAAGATGCAATGGTGTTCTGGAGGGAATCCGTATCTGCCGACAGGGCTTCCCCAATCGGATAGTCTTCCAGGAGTTCAGACAGAGGTGCGGCAACTTCTCTCCTCTCCTCTCCTCTCTGCTGTGTGCACTTGGGGCGGGGAAAATGCACCATAACATCTCACTTAAGTCCTCCTGACAGTGAAAATGATCCCCTCCTTCCACAGGTATGAGATCTTGACTCCCAATGCTATTCCTAAGGGTTTCATGGATGGCAAGCAAGCCTGTGTGCTCATGGTAAGACTTTGTGCCTTTTAGACATGTGCTGCTTTATGAAATCGCTGCTACTCTAAAACACCAGTCATCTACAACAGGAAAGATGTTTTATTTCTTGTTGCATTTGAAATTTACCAGCTTGAATTTTTTTTTAACATTGTACTAGGCATACTTATTTATAAAACCTATATTAGCTTGATATGTTGACTTCAAAATCAATAGCTTTATTTTAATTACATTAAAATGAAAAAGCCAGGCTTAAATTTCACAAAATTTTGAAAACCTTTTTTGTATTCCGCTCGCCTACCCCCAGATCAAAGCCCTGGAGCTGGACTCCAACCTGTACCGGATTGGCCAGAGCAAAGTGTTCTTCAGGGCTGGAGTGCTGGCTCATCTGGAGGAGGAGAGGGATATGAAGATCACCGACGTCATCATCACCTTCCAGGCCTGCTGCCGAGGCTTCATCGCTCGCAAGTACGCCGTGCGCTTCCGCCATCGTACACCAATAAGTGGGAAATCGCTTCTCTAAAACTCTGCTCACTTCTCTATCCTTTGTTGAATCCCCCCCTCAGAGCATTTGCCAAGAGACAGCAGCAGCTGACTGCCATGAAGGTGATCCAGAGGAACTGTGCTGCGTACCTGAAGCTCAGAAACTGGCAGTGGTGGAGGCTCTTCACAAAGGTATAACCCAGTGAGGATTGTCCTAAACTGTACAGTGGGTCTTGCTACCTGGGTCCTCTTGTGTACCTGCGCACTGGCATGGCTCGGAGTACCTGCAGACTGTACTGCAGTGCATGAGCTTCACTGGGTTCACGTTCCCTTGCCCAGGTGAAGCCACTGCTGCAAGTGAGCCGGCAGGAGGAGGAGATGCAGGCCAAGGAAGATGAGCTGATCAAGGTGAAGGAGAGACAGCAGCAGGTGGAGGAGCAGCTGCAGGAGTCTGAAGTCAAAAATTCACAGGTGTGACCAGAATGGAGCCCCATCGACGTTTATAGTTTTATTTACTTGTACAATCACTTTGAATAAGTGTCTAACTGCATATCGAAGACTATGGTCAGCCGGGGTTCTTGAAGCAATTGGGGTTAGGGGCCAATGCTGATATGAGTACCCTGCCAGCTGTGGCATTCAAACCCATGACCTTCTGGTGGTTCTGACCTTTTGAATAGGTTTACATAGTCCCTAATTTTTCTTTGGCCTTCCTTGCCACCCCCCCCCACCCCCACAGTTGAATGCGGAGAAGGTGGCCCTCCAGGAGCAGCTGCAGGCGGAGATCGAGCTTTTTGCCGAGGCCGAGGAGATGCGAGCACGCTTGGCCACCAAGAAGCAGGAGCTGGAGGAGATCCTGCATGACCTGGAGGCCCGTGTGGAGGAGGAGGAGGAACGGGTTGCTCATCTGCAGAATGAGAAGAGGAAAATGCAGCAAAACATCACGGTAAAACCTCTTTCAAGGATGATTGATTATTTGAGGAAGTGATACAGGTTCGTTCTTTTGTCCATTTGAATGTGTAGAAGCTGGGATCTGAATACAGCTCCCTGTGCATTTCCACGAGGTGTAACGTTTTGGGGGGAAATGAACATGCACACTTCTCTCCGCAGGACCTGGAACAGCAGCTGGATGAGGAGGAGGCAGCCAGACAGAAGCTGCAGGTCGAGAAGGTCACTGTGGAGGCCAAGGTTAAGAAGCTGGAGGAAGATGTCATGGTGCTGGATGATCATAACAATAAACTCGGCAAGGTCTGTACACTTGATGCGGGGATTTGCAGTTCTCTCCACATGAGCCTGAGTGCTTCAAATTTTAGTTACTTGCTGATTATGGCTGTATAAGTAGTGGAAATAAATCCTTTTCTCTGATGCTGATGTCTGCTACATCAGACCCAGTTAGCAGGTTTACCATTTACCAGTACTGTCCATTCCAGCACTACACAGCATAGTCCCACCCATGAGCAGCCAGTGTTAATCTGAATTGTTCCCTTTGCAGGAGAAAAAACTACTAGAGGATAGAATCTCTGAGTTCACCATAAATCTGGCTGAAGAAGAGGAGAAGTCCAAAAGCCTGCAGAAACTCAAGAACAAGCACGAGGCCATGATCACAGACCTTGAAGGTACCTCCATACCCTTGTGTTCTGTGCCCTAAACCTCCAGCTATCTCCATGTGCTTCTCGTCACTTCCTTGCTGCTCCCTCCAGACACTGTCTGATCTTGCACTATATTGTCTCCCAACGTGTCGCCCGATGTCCACCCTCTCAGACCGACTGCGCAAGGAGGAGAAGCTGCGGCAGGAGCTGGAGAAGAACAGACGCAAGCTGGAGGGCGATTCCACTGAGCTGCATGACCAGATCGCTGACCTGCAGGCTCAGATTGCTGAGCTTCGTGCTCAACTGGCGAAGAAGGAGGAGGAGTTGCAGGCAGCACTGAGCCGGTGAGGTGGCCATGCTTGTCCACACCAGAGAGAAATCCCATTTTTGAAATGATTTTGGCCAGAATGAGACCTTCCTGCAGTAGTGACATGCCTGTTTTCTGGTTGCACCAGGATGGAAGAGGAGGCGGCCCTAAAAAATCAGGCCCAGAAGAAGATCCGGGAGCTGGAAGCTCAGCTCTCTGAACTCCAAGAGGACCTGGAACTGGAGAGGGCGGCCCGCACCAAAGCTGAGAAGAACCGCAGGGACCTGAGTGAGGAGCTAGAGGCCCTTAAGACGGAGCTGGAGGACACTCTGGACTCCACAGCTGCCCAGCAGGAGCTCCGGTAACTAAATGCTTGTTAGCCAGCTATGACATCACCCTGTAGACTATTGTTACAGATGCTGCACAATTTGTTTGGGTTACATTCCTATTCAATCCAACAAAGTGAAAATATCGTTAGTGGAATATGAATACGATATGACAAATCGCAGGAGAAAAACAACACCGTACGATATGTGAGACGCTGTATGAGATGTTTAAGCTTGCGGTCGCTACGGAGACTGGAAGCATGGCTGAGTGGATGCTACAGTCACCCAGCATTAGGAGAAACGATCGTATGGCACATCACCTGCCCAGGAGCAGAGCAAAATTCAAGGTTCGACTATTTCATCGGTATCGCAACATCGTAATGTCAAACAATCGTAAAGCCAGGAGCATCTGTACTTTCTATTAAATCATGCTATAGTCTAGCTCTTCTGATATTAACTAAAGGGTACTAATGACTTGAAGACCATGCATGACGGCTCCTCATCTGACATTTGGTTACGATGCATTTTCTTTGAATTCTCACTTTTTTATTTTCCCCTACCTATTTCACAGGGCCAAGCGTGAGTCGGAGGTCACGCAGCTGAAGAAGACCCTGGAGGACGAGGCCAAAGTGCACGAGCAACAGGTGGCCGAGATGCGGCAGAAGCACGGTCAGGCGTTCGACGAGCTGAATGAGCAGTTGGAGCAAGCCAAGAGGGTAACCGCACCGGGGGCATGATCGGGGGACCGCTGGATTTTGATGGAGCCGTCGTGGTTAGATATACAGGACTGCTGACACCAAACGTACAACCTTTGACGTTGTCTAGTTGTACCACACAAAAGTTTAGATGCTGGCTTAAGTGACCAAAGAGCACCTCTGCATGAGCCAAGACCCTTGGTGAAGCCACTCTTACCGGTGCATTGATGGACATGGGGAATCTTTGCACGTTTCCACAGAACAAGGTGTCTGTAGAGAAGGCCAAGCAGGCTCTGGAGAGTGAGCGTAACGAGCTGGCTATCGAGCTGAAGACCCTGACGCAGGGCAAGACCGACTCGGAGCACCGCAGGAAGAAGGTGGAGACCCAGCTGCAGGAGCTTCAGGTGAAGCACGCGGAGAGTGAGAAACACCGGACGGAGCTTTCGGAGAAGGTCACCAGGGTCCAGGTACGGCTTCGTGGGGTGTAATGTGGGAAAGCCTCTGCGTGGCTATTGGGGGGGGGGGAGGAGGTTACATTGTAACGTTTAAAAACCCTTTTGGTCCACAGGCGGAGCTGGACAACGTGAACAGCCTACTCAGCAATGCTGAGAGCAAGTCGATCAAAGCATCCAAGGACTGTTCAGCTGTCGAGTCCCAGCTGCAGGACACGCAGGTATGATCTGAGCAGGTCTGACTCAGTGAACGCCTCTTCCAGGCTTGCTAAGGCAGCGCCACGTTCACTTCAGCCCCAGCACTAACCGCTGCATCGGGGTCGGTTATTTTGAGCGGCATTCAGGGCAGAAAGCCCTAACTATGCTTTATCGACCCCCCCCCCCCCCCCTTGTAGGAGCTGCTCCAGGAGGAAACGCGGCAGAAGCTTGCCATGTCCACCCGTCTTCGGCAGATGGAGGATGAGCAGAATAGCTTGAAGGAGCAGCTGGAGGAAGAAGAGGAGAGCAAGAAAAATTTGGAGAAACAGCTTCTCACCTTGCAGACACAGGTGTCCCTCATTGCCGCCTTCCTAATTCCTCTTGGCTAGTTTCTGTCATTATTTCAATGTAGTGTACCTCGTGTTTCTGTCTTGTCCTGTTTCAGAAGCTTTGGATATGTTTTTAAATGTCGTCTTTTTTTTTTTTCTTCCAAACCTTTTAATATTTAATGTAATATGGTACCAAATCAAGTATCTGTCCCCCGGTGTTTGGGTGCAAGTCTACTGTTCACATGAATATTAATGTTAAATATGACTTGTAGGTGCTCCATCACCACACCTGCTGATATCCACTGACATTGTTTCCCATTTCAACACATCCTGCAGATGGCAGAGATGAAGAAAAAGGTGGAGCAGGAAGCATCGTCCCTGGAGAGTGCGGAGGAGGGTAAACGGAGGATCCAGAGGGACTTTGAGGCCGTGAACCAGCAGCTAGAGGAGAAGTGTACCGCCTTCGACAAGCTAGACAAGACGAAGACCCGACTGCAGCAGGAGCTGGACGATCTGATGGTAGATCAGGATCACCTGAGGCAGACTGTGCAGAACCTGGAGAAAAAACAGAAGAAATTTGACCAGGTAAATGAAACTGGGTGGGGATGCACTGCTGTAACCATGGCAACAAATTTTAATGGCAATTTGGAGCCAGCCTAACAGTCATAATGATGGTCAAAGTTATTGTCCCATGGAAACTTGGTTGCATTAGTCAAAGGTAGATTCAGGAAAACTCATGCAACGGAAAAACTGGATGCACGACTGTACATAAGGCAATATGAACACTCTACCGGATCTGTGCCTTGAACTGCTTTTATTTCTTCATAGATGCTGGCCGAGGAGAAGTCGGTCTCCAGTCGGTACGCAGAGGAACGAGATCGGGCTGAAGCGGAGGCGAGGGAAAAAGAGACCAAGGCACTGGCACTGAACCGAGAGCTTGAGAAGATGGTGGAACTCAAAAACGAGCTTGAACGGGCCAACAAACAGCTCAAAGTAGAGATGGAGGATCTTGTGTCATCTAAAGACGACGTCGGCAAGAGTGTAAGGACACGTTTTCTGTTTGTCCGTGGCCTTGGCATCATTTAGGAGGTTCACGCTCCAGTATTTATGTTTTGTAGTCTGTTCTTGTTGGATTTGGTAACATGGCTCTGACCCCGTCACATGTCTGTAGGTCCACGAATTGGAGAAATCTAAGCGAGGCATGGAACAGCAGCTGGAGGAGATGAAAACCCAACTGGAAGAACTGGAGGATGAGCTGCAGGCCACTGAGGATGCCAAACTGAGGCTGGAAGTGAACATGCAGGCCATGAAAGCCCAGTTTGAGAGAGACTTGCAGGGTAGGGACGAGATGGGTGAGGAGAAGAAGAGACAGCTGCTTAAACAGGTACGCGAAGATCGTGTTCCGTCAGTGACGGTACTTCCTGACGGATGGCGGCATTCCGTGACATGCATCGACGTTTCGCTTTGACTTCCTCCAGGTGCGAGAGATGGAGGTGGAGCTAGAAGACGAGAGGAAGCAGCGCTCTGTGGCAATGGCTGCCCGCAAGAAGCTGGAGGCTGACCTGAGGGAGCTTGAATCTCAGATTGACATGGCCAACAAAGGTCGGGAAGATGCCCTCAAACAGCTGAGGAAGCTGCAGGTACAAATTCTTGCCTTTAAATACTCTACCTTTGCCTGTTGGTGCAGCGTTCTGGTGAAAGCCACTCACCTGAAATGGTGGTTTAAAAAAATAAATAAATAAATAAAAATAATCTAAGCGCAAATGATTTAAAGGGAAGCCCCTCCCCCTTGACTTGTCATATCCCAGGCCCAGATGAAAGACGTGCTGAGGGAGCTGGATGATTCCCGCCTGTCCCGCGACGAGATTTTGGCCCAGGCCAAGGAAAACGAGAACAAAATCAAGTCTCTGGAAACCAATGCAATTCACCTCCAAGAGGTTGGTTAGCCCCCTCCTCTCAGTTGTTCCCTCCCCCTTTTAGTAGCCCCTCCCTCCTCATCAGCATTTTTTCTTTTTTTTTACCCGTCAGTATCCTTACTTGATACAGACTTGCCCTGATGACACGGTACCTTGTCCTCTCCCTCCTCCAGGAACTTGCTGCCGCAGAGAGGATGAAAAAGCAAGCCCAGCAGGAGAGGGACGAGCTGCAGGACGAGCTGACCAACCTTTCCTCCAAGAGGTACAAGGGTCCAGATGGCCACCGCCGTGTGACTGCTGGTGTGAAAGTGTGCTGTGGACTGGTTGAGCTTTTTATGGTTTAGTAATTTGACGCTGCCCCTCCCGTCTGCCCCGCTGTGTCAGCTCCCTGACGTCGGATGAGCGACGCCGACTGGAAGCTCGCATCACCCAGCTGGAGGAGGAGCTGGAGGAGGAGCAGAGCAACATGGAGATGCTGAATGACCGCCTCAAACGTGCCATGCAGCAGGTGCTTGGGGGGGGGGGGGGAGGGTGTGCAAGACGCTTCTCAGGAAGTCTATAGTCTGAGATGGTTGACTGAGACCATCAGAAGGCAAAGGGACTGAATCTGAGAAGCTGAGTCCCACCAAACAGCTCCACTGATTTTTTTTTTTCCTGGACTTGTATCCTTGATCATCATGTCCAGTATGTGCTATCCTACTCCTAACCACTTACATGGTTTTAACAACCACCCAAAAGAGACACAAGACATGTTTGCAGATGTGAGTAACCTTGATAACTGGAACAGAGAGTACTTGCATGATACTCGGACACCATGGTCCAATTAGTTCTAAATATTAGCCAGTCATCAAGGTAGCAGAACCATAAACTAGGATCAGGAGTGAAATGGAACAACAGGAAGGCTTTCACCCCTCGCACTCTTCAGTGATCTGGGCCCAAGAAGAGCTCCCTCTACAGACCAGTAACCTATAGTGCACTTGTAATGAATTATGGTCAAATTATTATAAACGATTCATCACAACCACAATACAGCACAATGCAGTGAATCCCCAAATCATAATTAGTCTGAGGTCATTATTACAAAATTTAGGATTCTACAAGGGAACGCTGACAAGGTCAGAGAATCTGTTTGGATCTCATTACTATGAGACGTGGTTTTTTGCATCATAATTTGGGTTGTCAAGCAACTCTTGCCATGTACAAAACCAGCATCAGCCAATGACATGAGACCTACTGAGACTTGGTGTTTAAGTCCCGCCTTCCTGCTCTTTCAGGCTGACCAGCTCACTATAGAGCTGACGGCTGAACGCAGCGCTAGTCAGCAGCTGGAAGGGGCTCGCTCACAGCTGGATCGGCAGAACAAGGACCTGAAACAGAAGCTACAGGACCTGGAGGGGACAGTCAAGAGTAAATACAAGGCCAGCATCACTGCCCTGGAGGCCAAGATCGCTCAGCTGGAGGAGCAGCTGGACGTCGAGACCCGGTGGGTGCCGGTCTCCTCCTCCCTTTGACGCCTCCTCATGTGAATCTCACGGTGGACTTTCATGGCTGTGGCTGAACTCCCTGTTCTCCGCTCCTGCAGGGAGAGACAGCAGGCCTCCAAGATGGTGCGACGTGTCGAGAAGAAGATGAAGGAGGTCACCCTGCAGGTCGAGGATGAGAGACGCAACACGGAGCAGTACAAAGACCAGGTTGGCTTCCACGTCAAATGGTGCTGCAGATGGGCAACTTTATAACGTGCTTAGTACGGCAGGACTGGAGCTTAAAGGCCTGGTCAGAGTCAAATAACAATTTTAAACTTCAGTGAGCAGAACGACGCAATATTAGCTGGTCAGTTTTTAGGCATTGAAGTCTCGAGTAGCAAAATTTTTAAACTTTGTACAGATGGCCTTTTCTTTCCTTTTTGGTAGAAAACTTTGAATTTTAAGAGCGTTAAAACTGTGATGGTAGAATTTCCACCTGCATCGCATGCATTAGGTTGTAGCATGACCAGTTTCACAAGCGGTAAAATAAGCTCCGCCTCTGCAGGCAGAGAAGCTCAACGTCCGGATGAAGCAGCTGAAGAGGCAGCTGGAGGAGGCTGAGGAGGAGACCTCCCGCGCCAACGCCTCTCGCCGCAAACTGCAGCGGGAGCTGGAGGACGCCACAGAGTCCGCCGACGCCATGAACCGCGAGGTCAGCTCGCTGAAGAGCAAACTGAGGTGAGCCTGCTGCTTCAGGGTGGCCAAGGAGTCGGCGCCATTTAATCGTTATTCATGTAGCACTTTTCATACATGAAATGTAGCTGAAACTGCTTGTCATAGTTTTATGCATTTTTCGACAGCTTCTAAGGTCAAAGCATAGAGGGAATGAGTCTAAAAATCTCTTTTTAATCAAATGTCAAAATAGGATAGGAATACAATATGTAGCAATAAGGTCAAAAGTAAGCTTAAAGAAAAACAAATGCTGTAATATGGATTGATCTGCATAACAATGAAGCTGAGTAACTTGCAGTAGGTAGTAAAAACAACAGATTTTAAGTTTGGTGTTTTAATTTTTTACAAATGTGCAGCGTTTTTTTTTTTTTTTTTTTTGTGTGTTCCTGGTTGCTGTTAGATCAGCTGTTGCTCCAAATAAAGAAGGGAGGGCTGCAGCTGTACAGCCTGAATGACAATGACCCATGTAGCTTGTTAATCCACAGACGTGGTGACGTCCCCTTCACTACGCGTCGTAACGTCAACCGCCCAGGGATGGAGAGCGATGAAGACGGAGACGCTAAGGGTGACGCCTCTGAACACAAGCTGGAGTGACCTGACTGCAGCGTCCACACATGCGTGCCCCCCCCCCACCCATACGCATATCCATATGTGCACAGGAATGGAATGGGAGGTTGTCGTAGCAAGTATTAATCATGCCAAACTTTAATGATAAGGTAAAATACACCTGTACTTGAGTGCATTACATACTCACACAAATGCTTATGGAGAAATTATGCCACATGGTCACGTGATGGATATGTAAAGTGTCTTGTCTGCCTTGTTTAAGGACACGTCACAAATGCAAAAATATAGGCCAAACTTTTCCCTTCTCAAACTTGAATATCTTATTGAATGAATGTGAATTATTTTTGTAACAACGCATAAACTGGAATATACTTGCCATTTATCTATTTTTCTACTGGATTTTTTGAAAAGGCAAATTGTCGACTGAAATAGCCAAAGCAATACTGTAGTATGCAGTGGAGGTATTGGTTTGTTGCGTTCGTTATTAAAGGCATGAAAAGGGCAATGTCACTAGTTTTACTAAACAGTTCTTCTGTACTAGGTTGCAATGTTTGGGTTATTAATGGTGTTGCATTTTAAGATATCTGCCTTTTACAATGCACACAATTGCACTGAAGGTTGCAATGTGGTGGTTTGAGGAATTTTGGTGACGTTTGTCTGGGTGCATCATTCTGTGCAGTCCGATTACCATATGGTTTAGGAATGCTCTTATGCCAACTTTCCACTTGTACACCAGTTTTGTGAACTAGGGTAAGTTATTTTAGCCTATAGTGCTGAGAAGGCTAAATCTTACTCTTCCCTACACGTGCATCTAGATATGTTCCGGGTGTTTGGGTTCTCTGTGAAAGCTACAAATCGAGCCAACACTGTGACCTATACTTTGTAGAGGAGCATATGAAAGACCTCCATCGACTTGGCCTTTTTGAGATTTTTATACTCTAGTTTTCTTAATGTTACAGCATCTCATCCTTGTACTCCTCCCCTTATGCGAATGGAGGAATTGGAACTTATCTGCTTTGGGCTATACATTTTATCTTGTGATGTTTTGTATTGGAATGAATTGCTTTATCAAAGTAAGATTTGCTCCACTACAAGCACCGCTGTTTTCTTGCAATGCAAACTTTGTCTTCCCTGTCACCACAGTCACTTCAAATAAATAAAACTTCCTTTGTACATTGTCTTGCACTCTATGCTTATTCCAAGTTGTCTATATTGTAACACCACTGGAATAGTGATACCTTGGGTTCCTACACTTCCCATATTAAAATACCTTTCCAGACTGTACAGGGGTGGAGATGGCAAAGGTAGTCAACTAGGGGTTGACACTGGCAGTTTTAAGTTTGGCGCACCCCCAGAAGATGCTACCCTGTGCAATGGCCAATCTTGTCCTTGTTAGGATCCACAAGGTGATCTGAAGGGCAAAAAACGTGCACTTCCCACTTTGGATAGTGCCTGGTAGCCCTGTATCAATACTACTTTATTACAGTAATTCTACCATCCGAGTTTTAATGCTCTTAAAATTCAAGTTTTCTACCAAAAGGGAAGAAAAGGCCATCTGTACCAAGTTTTAAAATTTTGCTACTCGTGAGACTTTAATGCCTAAACTTTATTATTGGAGATAATAGCACACCCCACAACTTGGGTTGAGATGTTGCTCTTGAACGTACGCTCTGCACATTCTGGAGCTGACAATTCATGTTCATGAAAAACGTTAAATTTGGATTTTTTTTTTTTTAAACACAGGCCAATTTGTTGTAATCGAGATATACTAAAATATTTCCAAAACTATTTTTCCACACTTATCCAGGCTTGGGGAAAACACATCAGATTCCATACTGTTTATGAATCCTGCATATTCATGGGGTTTTTTAATAAGCCATAGATTATGCAAAGTCACCCTGGTAACATTTTACTAGGCTCGAGGCTAATCGAGTTCATTTAGTACGGCGTGCAGTAACCGTACTCCACCACTAGATGGACCCATGGACACAAAGTTAATTACTCCTCCCTCTACGATAACTGCAGTGGGAACAGGCTGGAACCGGTTAACGACCGGCTTGTAGGATGGCCGGTGCACCCGGGGACGGAGGAGGAGTTTATGCGCAACGAGCCTGACAGCCAGGTTCCTGTCCGCCGCGGATTTTACGTAACACGGAGCTTACCAGAGGGCGGTGAAGGCGACGCTGAGGGACAGTGAACATCCGACACGTTACCAAAACACGGCGGAAGACGTGGAATGATTCGCGGCCTTTTACTCTACAAAAATAAAAGTTTCTTAGGCCTACGGCTAGATTGAGATCCGAGACGCCGAAGCAGCTTTATATCTGAGTCGGGAGGAGGCGCCGGTCTCTGGAAGCGGTGCGCTTTATACAGAATACGGCGTTTTTTGTCCATTGATAATGTACCTAAATAAGTTGCCAATGTAATCAGTCAGAGGCGGTTTACTTTGTTGCCGGTAAAGTGTGAAGATAGCTAAGGTTCCCTCACGACGCCATCGGACTAAGAAACAACCAGGAGCGCAGACAGCCTGTGAACGAAGACGCGTCGCTGGGCAGTTACAGTAAATACACCGCAGCCTTCCCGAAAGTCGGCGGCACGTCGGTCCCCAGTGCTGGCACGTGACACCATGCTCGCGCCCCGGCGCGGTCGGACCGTAACCTGTGGCACTCCGGTAAGAGAAGGTCCCTGACAGCACGCCTTATAACCGCTTTAGTTTTATCCGCCAGTTCGATTTAGTCAGGTTGTCTAATGCGCTGAGGCCGGTTTCCCCAGTCGAACCATATCGACCGGTGTTCCGGGCAATTCAGTTTCCCTATGTTTCCCCTGTCGCGCGCTGATTTGTACACGGTTTCGCTGTTGTTTT
>JAODJW010000094.1:8443000-8457929 GCA_026777045.1 Hyperopisus bebe
CTTTGCTTTAATATTAGGGGAAACATTATTTCCTGATAGACAGGGGAAACATAGGGAAACCGAATTGCCCGGAACACATGGATGTAAACCCGAATCGCAGGTGTGTTTTTTTTAATGTTTGTACGTCATAGCTGATCGTCGAAATGTTTTTTTCTGCACAATGTTTAAATGTTTGGAGAAGCGGTCAAATGCCCAGATACAGAACAACGTGGCCTAATAAGTAACCGATTGGTTAACAGTAGCGTAAGAGTCTGTAAGATTTCAGCCCTGTATCCGGTGGTGCTGGATAGAGTCGGTCATTGACTCCCACTGGCATCTGTGCTTATAGAGATAGGATCTCCGAGGAGGGACTAAATGATACACCGGAGTACGCCGGCTTTGCAGGACACCGAAACCTCTTTCCTGGGCAACATGGAGCTGATGTTGGTGAGTGAGCTTCAGGTCCCATATCCTCGGTATATCCAGCAGTCTCAAAGCAGAGCTGCGCACAGTACAATGTAATTTGACCTTTAAAAGTGCTGTTTTTAGTCATTGTGTAGTTGTGTGGTCATTGTGAAATTCCATATACAGACCCTCTAGTGTTCAAGTGTCCTGTTCAGTGCCTTTTGTAGTGTTTTTATTGGAATAACAGAGCAGCTGGGTGCCTTGCCTGACTTCTGCCAGTGGTCGCTGCTCTGGTTTGTATTTTGACTCTGGGGTAAGTGTTGACCCACCAGAAACGTGCCCTCTGGATCATTCCAGTGGTTCATAAGTACCGCAGGTCGCCTTTGCCAATGATGATAGATTTTGATGAGTGTGTCTGAGGATGCTTTGTCTGGCCATGAGAAGCCAGAGGTCACCTCAGCAGTTGTCTGCCAAGGCAACTACAGGATGCATCTGGACAGCATTGACTAAAAGGTGGTTCTGTCTGAGTACTGTAGTTTTGCCGGTCATTGGCTGCTGCTTTGGCATCAAGTGAAAGGTCAGGGTGGAGGTGGGTTGAAAAGATGGGCTGAGAGTGACAGAGGAGCTTGCGGACAGTACTGGAAAGGCAGCCACGTCTTCTACAACACTGCAGGAGAGAGATATGTAACATATCTCAGCATCACACAGTTTGCGGAGTTGTTGCAGTTATAGTGTTACATAGTGTTATTGTTGTTATAGTGTATATTATACTGGAATATTCTGTTCACTACAAATTACATATGTGTGGTTACCAAATTACCAAAACTAATTAGTTGTTTAATTCCTTATCTTTTGGTGGGCATAATTATGTGTGGCCTCAGTGCGGAAAGGCTTGCTTCAAAGAGGGAGAAAAATCTGACTAATGTTGTCATATGAATTGTAGTACGTTTCCCGTGACATTCATCAAGGTTCATGGCAAATTGTCCCTGTGCAAGGCACGTAGGCACTGCATGACTCACAGCATTTTAAAGAGGAGAGTTGTCATGGGGGGAATGTAAGGAGGAGAACTGGGGCAAGTGTGTGTGTGTGTGTGAGAGTGTGTGAGAGAGAGAGTGAGAGAGAACCAGAAGTACATAGATTAAATAGCCATGGGTAGGGAGAGAGGGTTGAGAGAGAGAGTCATTGTGTGTGAAGGGGAGAGGGGGGGGGGAAGAGAGATTTAGAAGGAGGGAGAATGAGTGAGAGAGAGCTGGGAAGAGATGGAGGCTTACTCTTTAGTAGGCTGTTGATTCAGCGCGTAGCGAAGAGAATAAAATGGGAGAACTACGAGAGAAGCGGGACTCAAAAGGCAAATCTGCAAGCGTTGCAGGGAAGGTGGGGCAGAATGGGCGGAGGTCTGTGCGTTTCGAGGTGGAGTCTGACGGCCTTAGACGTGGTCTCTTGCACCGTGATGTGTACGCTCGTTACCCAGTTCACAGCTTTTCACAAAGCGGGGCATCAGTCCTTTTCTGGGTCCCGTGCCGGTGCATCTGGCTCCTACCCGATTCAGCATGTTTGTGACACGCGCCGCGATTGAGTTTTAGTGGAGGATGTAAGCGGCGGCGATAGGGACGTAAACCCGATTCAGCCTGTCCTGCCCTCATGACGTCTGTGTAGACCGTCTGTGCATCAGCGTCGTGTCCAGGGTTGTCATGGTCCTGTGAGAAAGTGAATGCCTGTAAATAGCTTGCATTTGTCTTTTTGTGTTACTGCAATTTTATTGTTGCATGTCTGCATGTTCATTGACACGCGTTGTACATCCAGAGTGAGCAGTTGCCCATTGCTTCCTTTCCATGCGAATTAACCATCTTATGGCCCCGTATGTTATCTTCCACGGTGTAGCCCGTTGAACACACACGACCGCTACCTGCTTGGGGATACCATGCACAAATAGCGTGAGGTTCTAACTCTACCCGACCTCTCCTCCAGGCCCACCCAGTGCTCAAAGCCTTCATGTGCGGCTCTCTAAGCGGCACCTGCTCCACCCTGCTGTTCCAGCCGCTGGACCTAGTGAAGACCCGGCTGCAGACCCTGCAGAACAACATGCGCCCGGGGTGAGGTTCCTCCGGATCTCGTGTGACATTTGGACCTAGAACTTTGTGCTGGACTGTGCATTGACTTCTCTCGGGTCAGCAAACAGGGGCACAGTGCAAGCCAAAATGGCCGACGCACTACCGTCCAGCACATACGCTGGTCTGGTCTGAGCCTTGATGTCTGTGTGTGTGACGTGTCCCTTCTCTCCGGCCCTCAGCTCACCGAAAGTGGGGATGATGACGGTGTTTCTGAATGTCGTTCGTACAGAGAAACTGCTGGGGCTCTGGAAGGGGGTCTCGCCGGTGAGAGCAGACAATGACGTATTATGAGAGTGTTGTTAATGTCCTCTTCACTTCCAGATACTATGTATTGTTGTTGCAGAATGCACTCACTAAGGCACACAACTGCTAAAATATTTGTAAAAGTTGCTTAACCCTTTACCCTGTAACTAAAAAATTTTTGGAGCAACAGTTTCAAAGCTGATTAAGGTCAGAGCTGGACTAACTCTGCACACAGTTTCCCCAGATGGATCTGTGCTTCCAGCTTAATTGGTTTCGCAAACATTCCTGTTTAGTTAGCTGCTGCCACTGTGAAGTTAATCCTAAATCTTGATGAAAGGAGCTGTCTTGTTGGGGGGGGGGGTTTGGGAGGCTGTCCCGGAAACCCCGTCGGTACCTTTTGGATCTTTCACGCTGTGTTTTTGTGTCTCCCCTCTTGCCCGCAGTCGTTTGTGCGCTGCATACCCGGAGTGGGCATCTACTTCAGCACCTTCTACTCCCTGAAGCAACACTTCTTCCCGGAGCGTGCCCCTAACGCCGGCGAAGCAGTGCTGCTGGGCGCCAGCTCCAGGGCCGTGGCGGGAGTCTGCATGCTGCCCGTCACCGTCATCAAGGCGCGCTTCGAGGTGAGGACTCTGGTGCTCGTGAGGGAGGTCAGGGGCAGGGAGTGTCTGGCGAGTGCTGGTCTGCGGCCTGGCATACTGCCGTTGGCATCAGGGGAAGGTCAGTGGGAGAGTGGGGGAAGAGACTGCCGGGCGCTGGGCCATCAGCACATTTATGTGAAGTGACACTGCAAAAATATCTTCTCAGTGGTTGACCAAAGTTATGGGGATCCTGATACGTCAAGTCACTTTATCATTTCAATATGTGGAACGAAATTTATTCTCATTTCATACAAGTGGACAATAAACACTGAACAATAAGTACTGGATATTGCACAGTAATGACTCTGCAGGTAAACAGTGGATAAACGGTACGGTGCTATTATCTCTGAGTGATTGTGCTGGAATTTACAAAGCTTCTGTGGGTCTACCATGATGAAATCACCCTGTGCAAAGATTGTTTCCTTATCTGAGGAAATGGGCCCTTGGCTCAGCTTGTACCTCCCACCTGGGGGGTCAGTGGGTGTTGCATCATGTCTGAGAACCATTATTTGACCTTGCAGAGTGGCCAGTACAACTACGCGAGTGTGTTTGGGGCCCTGCGCAGTGTGTGTGAGGTGGAGGGGCCCAGGGCCCTATTTTCCGGTCTGACTGCCACCCTGCTCAGAGACGCCCCCTTTTCTGGCATCTATGTCATGTTCTACAGCCAAGCCAAGAAGTCTCTGCCCCAGGGTGAGTGTGCTGGTCTGTCTCATGGTCAACAAGGTGGAATTGATTAAAGAAACGTGTGATTCCAATAGTACTAGCTGCATTTATCATGATGATACATTTTGTTATCAAATGGTGTGGCTTGTGCTGTCATGGTGTGTTTTTCCGCCTGTTCATTCCACTTTGACCAATCATATCTTGTCTCGGGTTTTGTCAGAGGTCAGCTCCTCGCCCTATGTGCCCCTGGTCAACTTCGGCTGCGGGGTGGTAGCAGGCATCATGGCCTCCCTGGTGACGCAGCCCGCAGACGTGGTCAAGACGCACCTCCAAGTGAGTCCTCACCTGTACAAGAAGACCAGGGACGCTGTGTACTTCATTTACACGGTAAGACTGGCCACCACACACTGTCACTGCTGTAAGTGGCTCTGTGCTAAAACCTGATTCTTTACAACTCTGTTACGGCCTCCATAATCCCTTTTATTTCCTTTCCTCCCTTGTGCCCCCACCTCTCAGAAGCAGGGGCTTGGCGGATTTTTCCGGGGAGCCGTGCCCCGGTCCCTGAGAAGAACACTGATGGCTGCCATGGCCTGGACTGTGTATGAGCAGCTGATGGCCAGGATGGGTCTGAAATCCTGAAGGAGGGGGCTGTATGGGCATCTGGGCGCGTGGCAGGAATTAAAGGTGCACCTGTATGCAGTACAGTGACAGAAGTGAGCAGCAGTGTGCACGTATCCAAGGAAATGTGGGATGCATTGTAAACAAAATAGTAATAATATTTTATAATTAAGAGAACACCAAGAGGTGTGTGATTGTGGAGAGCAGTAGGAGCTGAGGAGGTTTGGTTTTGTGTGCTTCCTTGTGACCAACTTCTTGTAAAGCTGTTTAACACAAACTGATACAAAACCTCTGTTACGTGAGACTAGCAAAGCTGCTGACACTCTGAAGTACTCGTGCTAAGGACTCAGCCGGCCCCTGTAAACGTAAATGACCTACTTGCCAAGTAATATGGTGTCTTTGCCATGAGCGAGGCTTGAAGCTGCAGGAACTACAGCAGGATGAGCCCTTGGACCCCGCTGGGTTATGGCAGTTACACGGCGATGGACGGACTGACTCAAGCTCAGACAATCAAAGTCCACTGCTTTGTGCTGGACTGCAGAGAGGGGTGATGGTACGGTACTCCTTAAAGTGAAGAATTCCCTGCAAGATCAGAAATGGCAACATGAAACTGGGTTCTGAACTAGTCTGTAGTGTTTTTGTTCTTTTAATGGGTGTGACTGCAGTGTGATGTTGCACTATAGGTATAAAGACTGATTTATGAGACTGTAGTTCATCCCACTGACATGGTGACGTCACTCCTGTTTACAGGCCCTGCCTGTAGCCCTACCGACTGTCATTTCATACCCTGCAGCACTGTGGTATGTGGTCTAATGTGTACTGCAGGCTTTGCATAGTACATACCTGGAGTTCTGCTCTGTAAATCCGTCTGAAGTCACAAGAAGGACGACTAGCAGGAAACTAGCAAATGCACTTTGAAAGCCAATTTACTGCATTACAACCAGTGACGGCTAAACTTCCATTGCCTGGGAGGCTGGGAAGTTGTGCCATACTAGACTTTGCCCCAGATGCATTTCTGTGCGTTAGGACTGCATGTTTGCCTGTTTCCCTTATTGAGAGGATATAATAAGGATTTTTATTTTCTTAGTAGGTACTGTTTATAGTTTTCTGTATGTTTGTGCCTGCACATCTTCCCTCAGACAGGTGGTGTGCCTGTTTTAACTGAATAAACGATCCTTTTAGAAAATCGTGTACAGCGTCTTTTTTTTTTTTTTTTTATCATGTACTGTTAGCATTATATGTATTTTGTAAAATTATCCAGGGGGTGTGTTTGTCATTTATATCTGACAGAGGACAACAATACTACACGGGGGTGGATGTAGCACAAACGTCAGTGGTCATTTTTGGGGGTAAACGAAACATGTTTGCATAGATGCATACCCGTCCATTGTGGTACGACTTAGCTACGTGTGTCAGTTTCTCTGGTAATTTCACAAAATAGCCAAAATTTGTATTCTCAGATGGTAATTTTCATTTTTATGAAAATCGTCTGGGAGGAATTTACTTGTACTGTAGGTCCATGCTCCGCTGGACTCGTGATCTCCGCGAGCCGCCTGACACGCAGGCCTTATCGTCTGTGACCTGAAGCTGCGTGACAGAGATTAAGCGGCTATTCAGAAACACACGGAAATGTGAAATAGAACAAAATTCAGGCACAGAGGCAATTCTAGGGATTATAGAATAAAAAAACTCCATGGGGCCCTCCAGCCCATAGCTCAGGCTCCCAGGGCATTGCCTGCCTTGTCGCTGCGCTTGCGGTCAGGCATGCTTTAAATAATGGGTGGGATTGTAGGCAGCATAGCTCATGACAAACTACAAAGACAGGGACAGGTAACTGGAATGTTCTTGGAAGTTCTTCACCCACTGTACTAAACCTGTAACCTTTTATGAATTGGTTAAGACCATCTAAATTCCTCAACTAAATATTTTGAGAAACCCAGAACAAAACCTAATCAGGTGTGATTCTCTAGGCTAGTTTGTAGTAAGCTGTCACTGAACATTTGCCATGGTGGAGGCCTTACTGTAGTCAGCTTCTTGGAAGTCGTATGGTTAGAGTCAAGCAACGAGGGAGTAACGAAGGTCACCACTTCCTTAGTTATTTTAAGTTAAGAGCAATAGAAACGAAATGCATTTCTAATCAGAATTCTAAGGCATCACATTTTTCAGTTACAGCACAACGCAAAACTCATAGGCAGATTGAATTAAAAGTAATGTACATCTCATACATTTAGACCTGTTTGGTCCTTTTGTCAAGATTTTCAAATAAAACTGTTTATTATCAATTCTAGTGACGTAACTGTGAAAAACCTATTATAGCTGAATTAATTTAAAATAATTTAAAGGTTAGACTTTCAAGTTGTTTGCCACGGAATAGGAGTGTTCTTCAAGCACCCATTTCATTCGCGTCAAAACGACAGGTTGTGGCGACATCTGGCGATTGTAAGTGGGTCTAGCTAGTTGTGTAGTGCCGTAAATAATATGCTTCGCACCGTGACGCAACATGAAGGTGGAACTGTCCGATCGCCCAAGCCAATGTGGGGCTGCATGTATATGCTGAGCGGGCCTAAATTTTAACAATTTGTTTGCGTTTGTATATTTCTTTATACAGTTTATTTAGCGTCTTGTACTCTGGTAGTGTAGTATGAAGGAAAGCAAGGTATATGTTCATTGTAAATATAAAATATACTTTAAAGTTAATTAGTGAATAAATCGATTTAAATAAAAAGCTTTAGTCATTTAATTCAAACATAATTTATGTGTTTCCCCTTTTCTGAGATCTGTAAAATTAGACCTAAATTCTGTATCACGTTTATAATAAACTGCAATCGGTAATGACTTTTGATTTAATTTAAGCCGGTAATAATTTAAAATAAAGTGTTGCCTACTAACATCCAAATAATACACACCATTTTACTCCAGTCAAGAGTATGGACGGACGTAGGAGCCAGCACTTCCGTCCTGCCGCCGAAACAAGGCGAATGGCGATTGGTGGAACCAGCAGTATAAAATAACGTCACTTCCTGTGCTCGGCCTCTTGTTCGTTCCCGTGTGGTACCGATCTCCATACGGCGTTGTCTCGTGGTGAGTTTAGTGTTTTATATTTAAGTATTTTGGACTTGGAGCGTAGCAATTCGAACTAGGTCCAGTCTCCAATGGCATATTATATGATAGTTTTGCGTTCTTCCACCAAAGTAACATACCCACCCTAATTAACTGCTTTTAAACCAGCGGGAAATGAGGCCCTTAGCCATTTTGGCTAAAAGGAGACCGCGCATGTGGCGGCCTAATGTGAAATATCCGTACACGTCTTCGGCTAACTGGACAGTGAATCATACACATGCCTAATCAGAAACGATGAACTTACAATTCATTTGGTATATCCATTTTATTAGGTATTTTTTGTCTTTGTAGGTTAATAACGGATGCGGCATTCGTCTTTAAGTCACAATACTCATGTGTAGTGATTGCCATGGCGAAATGCACACTTTTAAAGCCTGTCGCCAAGCTTGACGTGCAGGCGTCGGAGGTGTGCTAGAGCGAACAGGCCGGGTTTTCGCTAACACCATGAGGGTCACGTCCCTATGACTGGGGTTTGATAGTGACCTGAGCCACAAGTATTAAACATGTTATTTCTCTCGTGTTACGTATTGTTGAGTAACATCAGATTGTAACGGACCATTGCGGCTCTCTCCCTCCAGCTCTCCCGTTTTACTCGTTGCGCAGGGAAAGTGGTCGCGATGTCCGGAGGTCTAGATGTGCTGCAGATGAGGGAGGAGGATGTGCTGAAGTTCCTGGCAGCAGGAACCCATCTTGGAGGGACCAACTTGGACTTCCAGGTGGAGCAGTATGTCTACAAAAGAAAAAGTGATGGTATGGCCCGTGCAGTTTTAAATATTTCTCAATATCGACGCAAGTTCTAAGTATATCGTAGGTATGCTTTAATTTGCTATTCATAGGTCACATGTTTTGCTAGCTTGTATGTATTGTATGGTCAAGGATTCATATTAAGTAATTTTTAGTATGAGGTTAGGCTGACAGTCCATCAGAGCCTTGTACCCATGATTTCAGGCGTGTACATTATCAATCTGAAGAAGACCTGGGAGAAGCTGCTGCTGGCTGCACGTGCCATCGTTGCCATTGAGAACCCGGCTGATGTGTGTGTCATCTCCTCCAGGAACACTGGACAGGTGACTCTCCTGGCTCTGGGTCGGCTTTGAAGTTTTGTGGCAGTGTGCACGGATAAGCAAAACAATAACCAAGTCACAGTTAACGGTGAACACATGTCCTAGTAGTCATGGATGCCATGGATGGTTGGGGTTCTCAAACCTATATGTATCCTCATCTTTAGCCATCTCATGCTTGCAGAGTTCTTGACTGCCTTGAGTAAATACTAAGGTATTACAAGTCAGATTTTCTTGCATTTCTCATGTAAGAAGTCTTAAATTCAGAGTGTTTGTTTAAACAGTATAGGTTGGTATAAAATTGAGTGTGGTCCACCATGTCGCACACTATTAAACCCTGGCGTTGTGGTTGGCGTTCAGGTGTCGGAAGTGTGCTAGAGTGAGCAGGCCGGGTTTTCGCTAACACCACGAGGGCCCCGTCCCTATGACTGGGGTTTGATAGTCACCTGAGCCACACTGGGCTCCATCCATGCTCTTGTGCTGAATTCATTATATCATCGCTGGGGTTTTGTGTGTTTCCGGGCCTGTAGTGTTTCTGTATATTCAGCTGTTTCTTGCACTACCTTTCTGTTACTTGTAACCTAACCCCTAGACCTCTTTCCCAGAGAGCCGTGCTGAAGTTCGCCTCTGCCACCGGCGCTACCACCTTCGCCGGCCGCTTCACCCCTGGCACCTTCACCAATCAGATCCAGGCTGCCTTCAGGGAGCCCCGCCTCCTGGTCGTCACCGACCCCCGGGCTGACCACCAGCCCTTGACGGAGGCGTCCTACGTCAACATCCCCACCATTGCCCTGTGCAATACGGACTCTCCTCTGAGATACGTGGATATTGCTATCCCTTGCAACAACAAGGTATGAGTTTCACGTGTCTGTGAAATGTCTGAAAGAATTCAGTCGACACGTTTTTCCTCAAAGATGGTTCGCCTTGTTTCTATAGTTAATTTAAGCTCAGCTGTCTGTTAATGAGTTTCATTCAAGTTTTACTGCACGGTATTTTAGTTGCACACTGTTAGAGCCCGGCACTGATCTGTCCATGGCGTGCGGGGTGTAGGTCGTGTGCTAAAGTCATGCTGGGTATCTCTTCCCCCTCACCAATCTCTGTTGGCTTCAGGGGGAGCAGTATATGGACCCCGCTACATGTATTGTACAGCATTTTTGGTTGCACCCATTGCTTGTACCATGTTTGGTGGATCCAGATTGGATATGTTGTATTAACCGTCAAAATGTCGTAGGGTCATCACTCTGTGGGTCTCATGTGGTGGATGCTGGCTCGGGAGGTGCTGAGGATGAGGGGCACCATCTCCAGGGAACACCCGTGGGAGGTCATGCCGGATCTGTACTTCTACAGAGACCCCGAGGAGGTGCGCTGCCAGCATCATCGCAAACTGCATGTTAAGCACCCATGCATTTTTACCTGCATGTGCAAGTGAACCACTTGCCCGCTTTGTTGCAGATCGAGAAGGAAGAGCAGGCCGCAGCAGAGAAGGCGGTGGGTAAGGAGGAGTTCCAGGGAGAGTGGACCGCCCCCGTGGCAGATTTCGCTCAGCCCGAGGTTGCTGATTGGTCTGAGGGGGTGCCAGTCCCCTCTGTCCCCATCCAGCAGTTCCCTGCAGGTATGGATTGACATGCTGTGTTAATGTCAGGGGTATGTGGTATGTTGCTTGAAGTATAGTCATGGCTCAGAAAACATGAAGCATGAAAAAGCAATTCCTAAGATTTGAGCTAATTCAGATGTGCTGACTTATACTGAATCTATTTGAAATGCAGTTCTTTCAAAGACTTACTTGTCATATATCGTTTCTTATCCTAGCTGCCCCTGCCAAGGCCAACCCAGCGACCACTGAAGTTTTCCCAGGTATGCTCTAGATTCCTCTGACTGGAAATGATTGAATACAGTGCTGTCACCCTGAGCGTAATGAAATGACACTACATGATAAAACGTGCATTTCAAGGTTTTGCCAAATCGTGTTCTCATGTGACCTGCTGTTTTTGTCTAGCGGAGGATTGGAGTGCCCAGCCTTCCACTGAGGATTGGTCAGCTGCTCCCACTGCCCAGGCTTCTGATTGGGGCGGCACTACTGCTGATTGGTCCTAAGTGATGCCTCTCAAATCCAGGATTAAACTTTGAAAAGTCAATAAATTTGACTCTTTGTTTAATTCTCCTCTTGACTCCTTGGTGTTGAAGAAATTGAATGCTTTCGTCATTGTACAGGTAGCAAGTACAATGAAGTTCAGACTCTGCATGTCCCATCTTGCTCCTCTGGTGTGTGATACTGCAGGTCATGATACTGTGCCTGCGATAGGAAGGTTGCAAGTTTGCATCCCCGGGTCAGTAGAGTGGTTTCCCCTGAATGAGCCCACTTTCTGAATTGCATCTGCTAAATATGAATGTTAATGTGGATGACAGTGCAGGCTCAACCATCTGGTCAGCTACCCTGGAGAGTTCTTTAGGACTATGGACCTTGCTGAAGAGCCCAACATTGATGATTACTCTGCTGAACACAGGAGTCGAACTGGTGACCTTCCAGATAGGCATTTCAGTTGAGTCACTTGGGTACATTTCATTACCTTTGAAAACTTAATTCTCCATCCCTGTGATATGTCAGTGTGTAGATGGTTCTGCATTCAGTAATAGAAGGGGGAACCATCTTCAAAACTATCCCTGGATATAATTGATGGCTGCTTATGACATTTTATAGACTACTAGGCAATCGAGTCATTGGTTGAAAAGCAACAGGTCAGTCATGCATCTAATGTGCAATTAGGAAAGTCTGCAGCCTTTTCCAGGAAATGCAGAGCAAGATCGTTTGGGACTGGATGTCAGCCCATCACAAGATGCACATGAATGGTGTTTTATTAAGGGGGTTCTGTTATTTAAGGGGTGGTGGTAAGGATTGGTTATTTGCATGACTTACTAGTGTTCAGAAATAGAGCAGTGTTGTGTTGCTGGTATGATGACATGACCAGTTTCTCTAACAAGATCCTGTTCAGGTGTTTGTGGAAATAGTTTTAGGAAAAGCTTTTGTGTTATGTAATGAATCTCAGTGAGGATCTGAATAATTTTGTTAAATGTTTGTGAAGGGTATGTAATGTTGGAAGGAGGAATAGGATAAAGCCAAATTGATAACTTATTTTAATGAGTTTAACTTCATCCTGAGGATTTGAGAGTGAAATTTTGTTGTGGAGCTCAGTTGATGGTCTTGTGTTAAGTATGAATGCACTAAGAAGAATTTTGAGAAGTTAGGGGCTGTACTGAGGAAGGTATCAGTCAGACCTATCAGAAGTAGCATAATTTCTGACCAGCTCAAGGCCAGTCCTGGTTGTTCTCGCACCCCAGGCGAGATTCTGGCGAGTGCCACCCCCAGAGCAGCAGAAAAAAAAGATTCAGTTGACTTTTATTGAAAATATGTAAGTAGTGCAGGGGGTCTGGCTGCTAATGAACCAGGAAGTGTCTTTAATGGGAAATTAGTGAAATATCAGCACTAGTGTAAATACAAAACTTAAATGCAACCACAGCTATTCTGATTGTTTTTCCCCTCACTTGTTCTTTTGTGCACCCTAATGAAATAATGCCCTAGACTAGGAGTGGAGAACCTAATCTATAGTACCTTGCTCAGAGTACCTCAATGATGCTTTGCTGATCAGGGAATCAAACCTGCAGTCTTTCAATTATGAGCCCACTTCCCTAACTGTTAAGCCGCCACTGCCCACGGTGACCTAATGACAATTTTGGGATAGGTACTTCACAAGGCATACCTGTTCATTTCAAGCCATGTAATGTCTGTAAATTTACTTATCAATTTACGTTGTTGGCTTAAATATTTCTTTTCTTTTTAGATTTTGGTTGCCCAGTTAGACTGAGATACTGTACATATAGACAGGGCATTCTGAAGAAAGCAAGCTGTATGTTAGCCAGCACTCCACTGCAACTGAAAAGGCGTGCATGTAATTCTCTGCGTGTCTATCACTCTTTGGTTTGGCCACCAAGCAGGAGAGGAAGAGATTACAACATTCAGGACTGCAGAAAAAGCCATTGATGCTGACCTGCTCTCCATTCAGGACTTACATGTCCAGAGTCAGGAAACGGGCAGCCAGAATCACATCAGACCCTGGTCACAACCTATTTGAACTCCTCCCCTCTGGCACTACTGAGCACTGTACGCCAAAACAGACACATGGACAGTTTTTTTTTTCGACCGGCTGTCACTCTGATGAACACGTCAGTGTCAAGTACGAGTCTTGTGCAATATCTCCGCTGTACAGCATCCGCTGTACCTCGTAAATATAGCAGCCAGCATCTTGCGCTATGTCCTACTGACTTAAGTGTTTTCTGTACATACTGGATTTAATAGATTTTTTTGTAGTCCCCTTTTTTGTATGTCCGTCCTGTGAAAAACACTGAGAGCGACGACAAACTGGAGATGAATTCCTTTTATGCGTAAAGGTACTTGGCCAATAAAACTGATTCTGATAATGAACTTACTGAGATTGAAGCAAGCCGAAAAACTGATCGACGTTGGATGTCCTAGAGCTAGCGAATATCATCGATGACCTCCCTTGCGAATTATCTGTTGAATATATGTTACACTTTAAAATACGAATCACCCCAGATGGGACTCGAACCCACAATCCCTGGCTTAGGAGGCCAGTGCCTTATCCATTAGGCCACTGGGGCGTCCCTTAGTTCTTGTTTTCATAACATCCCCACGTAACATCCTCAAAAGAATAGCTTTCATGTTATATTTAATGAATTTACATACATTACATATTTATAATACAGAACAACGAAATGTACATAGTAAGTTTAATAAGAACATCTTAAAAAATGCGTGCAAATATTAGTCAAACGGATCACTTGTTTGTCCCGCTGAGCTACTGTTTCCGGTGCAGTGAGTCGCACGTTGCTTGGAGACGGGATCGATAGTTTAGATGCCAGACACTGAACTGGTTAGCTAGCTGTGGAGTGCAAGCCACCGTTCTAGGCTATTTAAGATTTCTCAGTATAGTCTAGTTTATTTACTAACTGCTTTGCATTCATACCCATGAATTTATTGCGATCGTAGCACATGTTTCTTTCAGGCTCCGCTTCTCCTGAGCAATCCGGGTGGTGTCAAAATGGTGAGTGCAGTAAGCTGTCTAGCTAATGATCAAACTGGAAAGATATGTAGCCAGGGGTTAGCTGGTTAGCAAGTGTTGTCTTCATTTTTTTTCCATGGCAAAGAATGTGTTTTTCTTTCCGGTAGAATGTTTGATGGGCTTATCAAACCTAGTCAGTAAGGTGGATAGCGATACCAGTAGGGTAATTTTCGCTAGATGGCATTGCATTGCATAATGTTACTCTATATCATTTTTCCTTTCACTATGAAATACATTACCCTAACTAAGAAACAGGAAATGAGATGAGATCATATGTACTACAGTTTGTTAATTTCCGTTTTTTAATTATTGGTGTTTTGTAATGTAAAAGTTTGTTCACTTTGGTAAAGTGTTTCCAGGACACATACTGTATCGCGATTCGTTGTTAGCTCCTTCTAGACGAATTGGCGTTCTTCATTGGCCATTGTGTGTGTGTGTGTGTGTGTGTGTGTGTGTGTGTGTGTGTGGATTTGCATAGATCACTTTTGAGGACCAAATTGTCCCTAAAGTGTAGTAAAACATGAAATTTCCCTACTTTTGGGGTCTCCATTCGGATAACAGTTTTATAAAAATCTGTGAATGCAATCAAAAGTAAAAATGCCAGAAGTCTTGTATTTGGGTTGGTTACTTATGGTTAAGGTTAGGGATGGGTTGAGGTTAAGGGTGTTGTGTTTGGGATTAGGGATTTCCCCATAGAAATGAATGGACGGTCTTCCTTTAGATAGGTTCACGAACGTGTGTGCGTGTGCGTGCGTGCGTGCGTGCATGTGTGCGCGCGCATGTGCTCGCACATTGGCATCCTGTCCTCGCCCCCATCCAACATGCCCTCAGTTTTGTTTCCTGATGTCTGGGACAGGTTTCTGAACTCCACACAAACGTGTGATGTATAAGCTATGAGACGTTAAAATCCAACTGTAATAATAATAATAATAATAATAATAATAATAATAATA
>JAODJW010000094.1:8458029-8471460 GCA_026777045.1 Hyperopisus bebe
CGTGTGATGTATAAGCTATGAGACGTTAAAATCCAACTGTAATAATAATAATAATAATAATAATAATAATAATAATAATAATATAGTTAGTAAAGTAAATTATTGATTTAACCCAAAATAATTTGGATGCACACATCAAAACATTAGTCTGTTTCATATCAGATTATGGCGATCACCCCCATAGACAGGGTCTTACAGTCCTCTAATAATCAAACATTCTACCCCCTAGGGAAACCCCTGACGGCAGCAAAAACAACAAAGAGCTATTTACAGTAAACCTGTACCCGCGTGTAATATGTTTTGTCTTTTTGTGCATCTAGATCCTGTCCAGAGTAAAGCCGGCAGTTGGCGGAGAGCCTCCATCCAGTGAGAAGAAGAAGAACAAGGCGAAGAAGACCCCTCGAGTGGAGGATTACCTAAAGCAGAGGGACTACCTGGGAGCCGTCACGCTGTTGGAGGTACTGCTGACCGGCGTGCCGCTGGAAACGCAGCCTGAATGTAGGAGAGCTGCCATATATTGGTGGGAGTTTTTGGGCCCCCCTCCTCTGTTGTCATCTGGCTTTGGTTCTTCCATTTCTCTACCTTCCCTTTACCCTGATTTTGAGTTATTCTGTATAAATGATGCAGGAATGTATTACAGCACACCCATGTAAAGAACCTCTGCAAATCTGTTGTGAAAGGCGCTATATAAAAATAAATCAAACTGAGCTGAATATACCTTAAAGGCACCGGTGTACCAACTGCTGAATCCCAAGTTGTAGGGACGGTTTAGACCTTGGGAAAGGTTCATGGAAGCAGATGACTTTGGAATTACTCAGGAATATTGACTGAAAGTTGAAGACTTTGGTGGTGGATGGTAGGTTGTCATCATGTCTGGACTGTAGCAGCAAAATTTTTGTAATTTGTTTCAAAACATGGCGTCACCTGCAGCAGGTGAGGTACCTCTCACATATCACCGGTTCCTCCTTCCCCACATCACGCTGGGTACCTGTACCTCTCCCATTTCCGTTGCCTTGGTTAACCTCTGTTACATACTTGGACATAAACTGAGCTCTCCAATTAGTTCCAGCGAAGTGTTGGAGAGCGAGAAGAGGATACCAACTTATGGCTTGGCTATTGTGCCTTTCACCTGGGGGACTACAGGAGGGCCATGGAGGTCAGGAGTAGCTCATTTTTATCTCGGAATTCTATTTCTCTCTGATATTTTGATACAGAGTTTCTGAAATGCATGTGAAATACTGCTGCTTGATACAGGAGTACAAAGCTCTGAGTCAGAAACCAGGGTGCTCCGCTGACGTCTGGGTCTACCTGGCTTGCACGCTCTTCTTCCTGGGACTGTACAAGGAGGCAGAAGAGGCTGCCCTCAAGGGTAACTCCATCCTCTGCCTCCACTGATAACCCTCTGCTTCCTGGAGCTACACCTCAGAGACGCTGTAACCTGTCTCATCCTTTCCATTGTCCGGTTGTGTTTCAGCTCCAAAGAGTCAACTGCAGAATCGCTTACTCTTCCACCTGGCACACAAGGTCAGGGTAACATATTAATCATCATACACATTTACATATCAACACTTTATTCGTGAAGCCAAATCTCCTATCCATACTAGCACCTCTAATAATAGCATGTATGTCAACTTACTTAGAGTATAATATTTAATAATAATGTTTTGTGATTTATATTTTATAGATTCTTAGCGACTGCTTTAGAAGTTACATAATTTTAAATGTTCACACTTTATATATGGATACTTTATATACGCAGAGCATTTCATTTTCTATTTTATTTCATTCATTTTTCTATGGTACAACAGCACGACCTGGCACTATCTACCTGGTACTTGATCTGGCAGTCTTTTAGCCCTAAGTACCTTCCTTTATATGCAGTCCATTACTTCCTGGACTAGCGTAGATGCAGCAGGGTGTATAGAGTTGCAATTAATGACGTAAACAATTCCATTTGTAAAAGATCATCAGATAAAACACTGCTAGTAGGGGAAATGGGTAAATGTCTTTTTGGGGTATCGAGTTACAGAGTGAAGTGGTACATTTTTGTTTGTGATGTTCAGAACTAATTGTAATTGTGTTTTAAGTGTATTTGTGTTACTTAATATGAAATGGCCAAAACTTGCCTTCTAACAATATCAGCAACGTTTTACTTCTGCTTCTTCCTCTTATTCTCTCTCTCTCACACAAACGCTCACAATTTGGTACCGTCCTGCTCAGTTTAACGATGAGAAGAAGCTGATGGGCTTCCACCAGAATTTGGAGGACGTGACCGAGGACCAGCTGAGTTTGGCTTCCATCCACTACATGCGCTCGCACTACCAGGAGGCTATCGACATCTACAAGCGCATCCTGCTGCAGAACAGGTGTTGAGCGCTGGGCCCCCAGTATGCTGCCATGCGGCGTAGCATATTTTGTTATGATACATTCCTTCGCCTTGCAAAATTTAAGCTGACCATTAATTGCTGCTCCTGCGCCTTATGTCAGACTTGAGAGGTCTAGATATGGAGGTGTTGGTCTTGGTGGAGTTACTAAGCTAACTTAGCTAGCCATGAAATGTTGCTATCAGAGGCTACGTAAAGGTAGCTTTTCCCTGTCAGTGGTAGACGTAGCTGTAGCTGTTATCAGGTTGCTGTGACCTCTGGAAGATACTTTGCAGAAGCTGTGAAAGTTGCACATGGAGCAGTAGCTATTTGTTAGCTTTCACGCTCGGGGAGCAGAGTATACAATGTGCAGAAAAACAGCAGAACTCTCAGCATCTGATTTTGACGCCAAGTGATGTGTTTGGCTTGTGTGCCGAGGGGAACTGAATTATTTTATGTGTCGGGGCAGAAAGAATGAACGAGAAATAGTCCGAGGATTAGGAGCATTTGCAAGTGAGAAACATGCCCTGTATAAAGTAAAAAGATGCAGGAGTGGTAAAGAATTATGGATCGAGCAACAAGAGAGCCACAACAGAGTAGATGCAGTGGGAAGGTGGTCAGATGATCAGGCTGAATCTCCCGTTTATGACTGCATTTCTGAGAGGCCTGCCTTTGATGCACTGGCTGTGTGGTTCTGGCGGTTTTTCCTGCAGGGATTTCCTGGCCCTCAATGTGTACGTAGCCCTGTGCTACTACAAACTGGATTACTACGACGTGTCCCAGGAGGTCTTGGCGGTGTACTTACAGAGCATCCCCGACTCAACCATTGCCCTCAACCTCAAGGCCTGTAACCACTTCAGGCTGTACAATGGGAAGGCTGCTGAGGTAACCCCACCACTGCAACAGAGTCTCCACACTCGACATACTGCAGAACTGTGTTAATTCATATCACGCGTGGCTTTCTATCTTAGTCACTTTCTTCTCTATCGCTTTCAGGCGGAGCTGAAGAACCTGATAGATATCTCCTCCAGCTCCTTCGAGTTCGCTAAAGAGCTCATCCGACACAACCTGGTGAGGAGCCTCTCTCGCATCCCCCAGGTGGCCTCCACCGTATTTCCTTGTGGCAGTGCAGCGTGTAAATGCTCGCTCCCGCTGTGAGATCAGGTGGTGTTTCGCGGTGGAGAGGGAGCCCTGCAGGTTCTGCCGCCGCTGGTCGACGTCATCCCTGAGGCCCGGCTCAATCTGGTCATCTACTACCTCAGGCAAGGTGTGTCGTGATATCCACTGCTTAATGTACTCGCAGTGTTGTGTCTTACCCCTAAATTCTTTTGCTGTAGGTAATCTTCCAGAACACGTGGAGTTGAACTGAACTCTCAGTTTGAAAGCTCACAGTTCAAAGACTGACCTCAATAGCATTGTACTGTTCAGTGTCACTCATATCAAATAATTTCTAACGGTCATTATTAGCAGCTCATTAGTCTGCTTTGTTGTGTCCACATTAAGCTGTTACTGTTGCTATTGTTTTCCCTTGTTACCTCTATTTATTTTTCTTTGCTAAATAATGCTTCTGTTATACAAACTAACCCTGCTTACAGTCAGTGTAAAAGACTGGTGTTTATTGTACTAATGCTGTTTATGTGCCTGTTCCTGGGCTGTAGACGATGTCCAAGAAGCTTACAATCTCATCAAAGACCTGGAACCCACCACGCCACAGGTAGGTCACACTTTCCATTGCCTCTGTAGTCTTCCTTTGATGTTATTCTTCTCTTTTTTACTTCCTTTACAGTTCTTTCAGCTTCTTTTTTCCTTTCTCAAGCCTTCCATTACACTGCCACTCTCTCTCATTAAGACATGATAAGATCAGTGTTCAGTACAGCAGTTTCAAGCAGAAGTGTATATTAACGTTGCCCCCTACCTGTCAACCTCTACCCTCTTTTTCCCTCTCAAATTATTGTACAGCAGTGTTTACTAAGCTTTTTAGGGTACTTGACTGTCTCTGCTTTTTTCCATAGGGCTGATACACAATTGTTGTTATGAGTGATAATGGTCAGTTCTTGAATGCACTGAATTTTTGCCTTTGTGTCCACCAGGAGTATATTTTAAAAGGTGTGGTGAATGCTGCCTTAGGGCAAGAAATCGGATCGGTGAGTTAAACACTTGGGGGAGACGGATGGAGGGTGGAATGGTGGAGCGGGGAGTTTTGTTTAGTTGAGATATTTAGCATCACAGACGGTGCAGTGGAAGCTACTGGGGGTGTACTGTAAAACCACGATAGACATCCTGTGTGGGTGTAAATAGTAATAATAGGTGTGAATAATCTGTAGTTTCCTGTTTATCACACAGAAATGCCAAATGATCAGTTATTATAAGGGAATATTTTGTGACTTTAACATATGATTGATCCGTTACTTTTTGTACCTGCTAAAGAGAATAGGGAGCACTGATGTGGAAAAGGATATAGTTGTTCTCCATGATTGTCTGACTCTCCTATGGGGTAAACAACGATTTAAAATAAAAAATGAATGCCCTCTTTCAGATCTGTCTGCTCTGTTCTCCTCCTATAGAGGGATCACTTGAAGATCGCTCAGCAGTTTTTCCAGCTAGTTGGTGGCTCAGCTAGTGAATGTGGTGAGTAAGTATATGCATATATAATGGAAAAATTAGCACCGGACCACTGACCAAATGAAGCTTGCTGACTATGTAACTAATGTCAAAGTAGAGACTGATGAAAGGTCTCAGAAAGAATCCTCACCTTAAAGGAGCTGCAAAGCCTGACAGAGCATCAACAACTGAGCACTAATTATGCTGAAGGACATACAGAGACACACAGAACCGACACACGATGTTGATGTCGTTCAATCACAGTCTGCCATCTACATCCGCCCAGATATGGCAGGTGTTTGGGCCGTCTGGTACACTTCCAGTGTACCTTGTTTACACAGTGCAGTACAGGTAACTTGAGGTAATACTGATGAGTATGGGAAATATACAGATCTGCACTACAAGGTGATTCTAGGGGAGTTTGGCCCACACTGTGTACCACCCATTGCGACGGCTGGCTGCAGCCTGGCAGAGGTTAGACTGAAATGTATAAAGAAATATATTTAGATATTGGGGGTGGTACGGTGGCACAGTGGTTTGTACTGTTACCTCACACCTGTGGGAGCAGGGTTCAAGTCTCCGTCATAGCCCCGTGTGTGGAGTTTGTATGTTCTAGCTGTGTCGTCATAGGGTTTCCTCCAGGTACTCCAGTTCCCCCCCCCCAGTCCAAAGACATGCTACAGTGAATTGGACTTACCGAATTGTCTATAGGTGTGAATGGTGATGTGATGGGTTGGTGCCCCATCCTAGGTTATCCGCTACCTTCCCAGGATGGGCTCCAGACCCACACAAACCCAAATAGGACAAGCAGGCCCATAAAATGGATGGATATGCAGATGTTAGCGCAATACAGATTGTTTTCCTTGGTAAAGATCTTTCTGCACCTGCCTTTCTTGTTTGTGGTGTTAAACCACAAGAGCTTGAAATTAAGTTTTCAACTAATGCTATTTTCCACTACTGACTCATCTTTGTGTTCAAGTCCAAGTTTTCCATGTGGAAGAAAAGAGGACTGCGACAGGTGCACTTCGGCAATAAAAAATGTCGACTAGTGGCAAAGCAAAAGACATGGTTGTGTCTAAGCAGAATGTATAAGTTAGAATGGGGTTTCTAGGTTTAATCACCAGACTTTATTGTGCAGTGCTATCCTTACTGTTGACCCAGAAATAATACACTGGAATTCAATACCCACTTGATCAGCAAATTAAGCTTCTGTTTAATGCATCTCTGCCTCCATCTACCTTGCTTAGACACCATCCCTGGGAGACAGTGCATGGCCTCTTGCTTCTTCCTGCTGAGGCAGTTTGAAGACGTGCTCATTTACCTGAACTCGGTGAAGGTCAGTGCAGCCCAGCCGTGCATGGACCCCCTCGCAGGCATGTGTTGCGTTGTGAGCTGCTTATGGCCAGTGCATGGATCTGCATTCGTGTTTTACAGAGCTACTTCTACAATGAGGATACTTTTTACTTCAACTATGCCCAAGCCAAGGCAGCTGTCGGGAACTACAGGGAGGCAGAGGAGGTAACGGGTCTTTTTCCACATTATTGGCCTTTAAACAAAATATAGTCATCATACCATCAGGCTTTCAGTCTGTGGCGCAACACTGACAGATCTCGTGATTCTTTAAGAAGATACCATGGGGGTTGCATAGATTTGTTTTAAAGCTTATTTGATACAATATAGATGTCTAAGTTTTGTGTAGCCTATCAAATAAGTGAATTCATGACCATGGGACTCTGGAGTACGTGAAAAGACGAACGTCACAGGAAAATGGACAGACTTGGCGCAGATTAATTGTGGTCGTGATTGTTCAGTGGAACTTGTTGAATGTTAGTGTACTCGCTTGGAAGGTTTCTCGGTCCAAAAATAGTTATGTTCCAAGTATTAAGACTAAAGCCTTTGAGAGTGGGGTTTGTGATATTCTGTTGCGTACAGGTGTTCCTGTTGATTCAGAGTGAGAAGATCAAGAATGATTATGTATATCTCAGCTGGCTAGCGCGCTGCTGTATGTATTAACACCCTTTTTTCTTGATTATTACAGTGCTTGTTTTTTCCCTTTTATCATTATTTCGGCATCTGTTGTATCACTCTTCACGCAGACATCATGAACAAGAAGGCCCACTTAGCCTGGCAGCTGTACTTAAAGTTGGAGACGTCGGCAGAGTCCTTCAGCCTCCTGCAACTCATCGCTAACGACTGCTATAAGGTTCACTCTCGTTCTGCAGATTCTTAAAACTGTCTTTAATTGCTGCCATTGCCTGTTGTCAGGTACCAGTTCTGCCTCCTTTCCAGATGGGGCAGTTCTATTATGCTGCCAAGGCGTTTGATGTTCTGGAGAGGTTGGACCCGAACCCCGAATACTGGGAAGGCAAGAGGGGAGCGTGTGTGGGCATCTTTCAGCTCATACTGGCTGGCAGAGAGCCCAGGTATGTAGAAATGCAGCACAGTCACCTGCTCTCTCTCTCTCCAGCACTTTCTACACGTGGGTTTTGATGCTTTGCTGTCAGCCTCTCTAAAGCAGTGTCCAGCTAAAATAATTCATGTTTTTTTTAATCTTTAACAGCCTCCCTCTTTTCATTGGGCGCTGATAGACATAGTAGCTTTTCAATTTCATTCATATAATCTCTCTCACCCTCCTACACTAGGCTTTTGTTTTACATGCCTTTAATATGTCCTGTGTAGGTTTTACAAGCTATTAATATTATCTACAGATTCATTGAACTCAAACCATGAAGTGTGTAACCCTGGAAGGGCAGACAAGGAGATATATGTGTGTGTGTGTGTGTATAAAATGCCTTACTAGTGCACTTCACTGTTCATGTGACAGAGAGACGCTGAGGGAGGTCCTTCCCCTGCTGAGGAATACTGGCAACTCGCAGGTGGAATATATCATCAGAGCCCTGAGAAAGTGGGCCAAGGACAACCGGGTCTCCCTGTGATGATGGGCACACCATAAAGCACTTGGTACACAAAACAGGGAACCGGGACAGAAATGGAAAAAGGGACAGGAACGGGACGTGAACAGGCAGCCCCTGGGAAATTAGTAATTCTAGGAATGACTGCAAGTGTTAAAGACATGGTTACATTCTGCATCAGCACCCAATTCCCAGTTTAGAAACATTTTTATATGGAGAAGCAGGCCTGTATGTTTGACTTGGCCTCATGCAACAACGTTATGTAATGAGATTCCCATCTATCGTGAATAACTGCATCTCAAAGGACCGTAATGTGATGTAAAGGTGTTGATATAGAAATGGAGATGCAGAACTGCACGCAGCTAATTCATATGCATTATTTACCGAACATTGTTAGTGTATTCTGAATCACTGAATATCGTTGATAGCCTATAAATAAAACACTTGCCTAGATTAATTGCATTAATTGTACGTATCACAGTTTTTGTAGTATTTTTTTACTTAATGTTCTTGTAGTCTTGTGTTGTTTAAATGTATTATTAAAAATGTATATTTTTATTCAAAACATATTGTGTATATTTTGTGCTTCTGTAGTTATCGTTTTCCAATATTAGATAACATTTGCGACTAATTACATAAATGGTTACTTATGGATGTGCAAATTAAAAATGCAGATTTTTTTCATGACATACGGTGTTAACGTGCGTAAACAGCTTATTACTGCCCGACCGAACGGTACTGAGGATCTTCATTAATGGTTGGAGCGTTAATAGCATACACGTTAATGTTCACACACAATCTACAATATGCAGGTCACTTATAATAAAATCAGCCAGTCAGCATTTCAGCCCCAGAAAGGGGAAAGAGGCAGTTTTAAAGAAAAAAAAACCTCCATCCTTGAACCGAAACAGCTCCCCTTTGTTCACCATGTCGGTCCTTAAACTCTGACCGGGGCTGCATTTCGCAGGCAGACCTGCGCCTCGAGCCAAGATGGCACGCGGCTGAGCGCGATCCCGCAGCGGGATGAGGGCAGGACTGGGACGCGGCGGCGGATGTGGCCGCCATTGGTCGCAGCTCCCCCCTCGTTTCCGCCTCCGCGGAGCGCGCAGGCCCAGCGACCTCCGTAATTTTATTTACTCCCGAAATCGAAGATGGCTACCCCGAACGTCTCAGTATCTTAGCAATTGAGGATGCAACTATTGAAAAAAACAACTTTCCCCCGACAATCTCGTCCCCCGAGACTCAGTTAGTACGGTGCGGAGGAGTGATCTGCCGATCGTCCGCCGCTGGACCTCTCTCTCGCCCAGGCTGAATCGCCCCCCGAGCGCACCGCCTGTAAAGTACTTTTCGCGGAGTAGCTAAAGCGGCTCGCCCTCGCATTCAGCCCGGAGGAAGCGAAGGTTCCGCTGCTCCGCGTCCAGATGGCCGAACCGAGGAAAGTACCGTTTGTCACCCTGTCGGCGTTCGCCGCCGGACAGCCGTCGGAACAGCGAAAACGTCGGAGGGAGGACGATACCGACATAAGCGTGGGGGATGCGGGGCTTGGCACGGCCGCCACGGGGGCAGCGGGCTGCGGTATGTTCGCCAAAGCCGGTGACGGAGACGCCGCGGAGCCTAGAGGCATCACGGTGCGGCTCGATCTGCGCTTGTCGGAGCCGAGCGACCAGGCGTCGGCCGAGTTTAACTACAGCGAGCTGCTCCAGTCCGTCCAGGTAGAGCCCGACCCCTGCGCTGTTCAGGCCTGCTCTGGGGGTCCGGAAGGGGGGGATGGCTCTGAAATGGCCAGTGCTGCGCTTTCCAAACCATCCCGAGGCATTTAGCTAGCATTTCAGCCAGCTAGCTAGCCCGCACCATGCAGCGCCTTACTAACTTTTCTCGGCAAAAAACTTTATCCCTACCGGCAGCCTGAGTACTTACTGCTATGTAGTTGGAAAATTTGGAAAGTTTTTTTTTTTTTTTTTTTTATCAAATCGATCGGGCAAGTTAACACTCAGTTCATTCATAGGATGTGGCTGCTTTTAGCTTGATTGCGCTTCTGCCGCTGTTTCGATAGCTGTCCTGCCCAGTCGGTGGAGTTATTGGACTTATTATCATCATTATTATTATATATATATTTTTTGGAAATTGGGAAATTGTCTGGAAAAACAGCCGGACTGCATTCGTCCAGCTAATGCAAGGCGGCTGCCAAGAATGAATAAAAAACTTCACTATCCGGATTCGGCAGATGCACCACGAAACGCGAAATGGTGGATCGTTTACACTTTGACGGCTGTGGACGTGTTCAGGCGGCTGTGTGTCATGCATGGATGCAAAGTGTTAGCTGGTAGCTAGCGAAACAGTTGTTATCTTAGTATTAAAAGCCACAGTATGACATTTTAACACACCTTTACGACTCTAATTACAATACATGTCTTTTTTTCTCTTATGTTGAAAGTATACATAATTTATGCATATTTGACCTATATTGATTTGACGATGAATTTACTGTATAAGGTTAAAAAGCCCGCAGCAGGACTGCCTCCTGCCATCGACCCCTCGGATCCCTTCGGTGACGACGAGCGCGAGCGGCAGGAAGTGGAAGCCCTGGCCAAGAAGTTCGAGAGCAAATACGTGAGTATATTCCATCACCATGGTTACAGGCCGGGGGATTCAAGGGGGTTCTGTCCTATTAGACCACCCGTGAAGGGAGGTCTGTGTCAGGCCGGGATGCCAGGTGGAAATGTGCCTGGGTCTGGGTTTGTTATGCATTTGTATTCCGGCTTCATTTCCTTATAAACAGTTCTGTGCTTGTGATGCCGATGATCCTGGGTTTGCTGAATGGTCTGGTTCTAGACACGGCCAGATTAACACATGCGTTTGGCTTAATTTCTAGGTGCTCATATTGTCTCAGGATGTTGTAGAAATTTTGTTGTGAGCAACGCTTTACAATTAAATATTCAAGGCTGCCAGAATTAGTCAGAGCATGTTTTTTTTAGTATGACTTGATCTAATTTTATATTTGTCCCTGTCACAGGGGAATCAAGGAAAGAAGAAGAGGAAAGACCGGATGCAGGATCTGATTGATATTGGCTTTGGGTATGACGAGAGTGACCCGTTCATAGACAACTCTGAGGCTGTGAGTATTGCTGGGTTTATCTGCCAATCTGCCCCCCATTTGGATCATTTCGCTGTTAAATGTGTGCCCTTCATCTGGCTCATGTTAAGCAAGACTACGGTTGATACATGCCCATTATCGTGGTTGTATTTCTCATTGTGTAATTGTCTTGCTTTTTTTGCTGTGTAGAACGCGTTTCAGTACATAGTACGTTTTCTCCTATCTTGTACCTGGTATTAAACATCAGATGGAGCGGCAGATCGTTTTACAGTGTCCAGTGTGTCGTACAGGAGAAGCAGATATTACAAGTATATTACAAGCATATAGCTGTCAAGGAGCCAACTAGGTAGATGTGCAGATTGGATGTGCTTCTAATGATTGACTATTAACGAGCGCCAGTTTGTGGAGCTCCGGCGCCGATGCAGTGCTTCACAGAAACATCGCATGAGTACAGTGTGAGACATTCAATTTCCAGTGCAAAAATACAAGAGCGTGCAGTATAGACAAGAGGCCAAGCAAGGAACAGCAGAGTGAAGACCGGGGAGGAATAGCAAGTTAAGGCATTCAAAGAAAAGATGGTTCTTAAGGCATTTTTTTGGATATTAAGTGCGACCCTTACTTCGTTTCCACCAACACGGAGCCTGTACTGGTACTGGGCTGGTTCTCATTTGCCATCTTTCGAGAACCTGCCTGCATTTCCACCTTTTTCAAAAAAGGACGGAACGGAAATGCTACGTAGGCAGAAGTGAGAGTGAAGTAAAGGTTTATTTGAATTTGTTTTATTATTTTGTTTTGTTTCTGTGTTTGTTTTTATAAGTTGCTGAGCCTTTAAGTCTCATGTTCATGCTTCGTCTTTGTCTGTATCCACTTCTGTCCCCTGAAAGACTGTATTTCTCCGCAGTCTGTGTGTGTAAGTGAGTTTATTCTGGTTTGCTGCTTTACCAGTGCCCTTTTAAGGAAGTAAAAATGTAACTAAAAATGTAACTTCGTCATCCGCCTCATGATCTCTTCGCCACATAAGCATCACGATATTTAATATACTCGACTTGCGATATGTTTGCGATTAAAATCTGGGGACCATTTTGTTTTTGACAAAAAAAAAATTATGTAGCGTTTTCCCGCTTGTATGCTGGCAAGTTGTTTCACTGGCAGCAACGGCGATATTAGACTGAACTACATTGGTTACGGATTGCGTTTTGTGGGTATTTGGAAGGTTTGGACGCTTTTGCTGAGGTTACGGCGCCAAATCCTGAGACTGACTTGTCTGTGGTGCCGCGCCGTAGCCGTCTTTGCTGGTGTAAACGAGGCTTCCGACGACCGGATACCTTGAGTTGATGCCCTCCACTTCACACGAACCCATCTACTTCTGACTTTTGCAGTACGACGAGCTTGTCCCTGCCTCTCTGACCACCAAACTCGGGGGCTTCTACATCAACACGGGCACTCTGCAATTCCGGGCGGCGTCTGAGTCGGAAGGGGAAGACGTGTTCAAAGATGGCAAACCGCACAAGGTGAGCTGGCATCTCGGCGAACGATGGGCAACGCAGGACGGCGTGTCCGCTCCGTGCTGCTCGGGACTGACTGTGCGTAACTTACCTGCAGAAGTTGAAGGATGGCGAGGATCAAGTGATTAAGAAACGCAAGAAAAAGGAGGGGAACAGCATGGAGGAGAAGAAACCGAGGAAGAACAGAGTGTCCAAGCAAGGGTGAGGTTTAGCGTTAATTCCCCTGTGTTAATACAAGCAGAGTAATGTACCTGTAAATGTCATGTCATAATCACTATTAGAACTGTTGTTTGTTATATGAGTGTTATGATTTAATTAATGACCAGAGTCTGGTGTGTCACGAATGAAGTGTTGCGTGATCAAACATGAATGTTTAGAATAAGAATATTTCTCAAAGTAATCAAATATTTAATGTTTAGCACTGCTTGTTCAAGTCTCTCACAGAAAGTTCTTTAAAATCAAATTATAACGTGATTGGAATGAAGAAGTATTTAAAAAATGTTTTTGAATCTCTGTTTTTATTCAAGGGCATGATTATAATGTTGGACTTGATATATAAATGCTCACTTTAATGTATTTAATGCATTGCGACTTATCCCTGTTATATAATTATTTTTCTGGTTAGTTTTCTTAAAAAAAATCAGTTAAGTTTATTCGAATACTAAGTTTAGAGTCATTTGCAGCAGTAATATAATTTTATATCTGTATTGTAATGACACTCTAATCATCCACCTTTTGTGTGTAGCTTGGTCTTCCCGCATGATTGGCTGTGTGTAGCTTGGCCTTCCCGCACGATTGGCTGTGTGTAGCTTGGTCTTCCCGCACGATTGGCTGTGTGTAGCTTGGTCTTCCCGCACGATTGGCTGTGTGTAGCTTGGTCTTCCCGCACGATTGGCTGTGTGTAGCTTGGTCTTCCCGCACGATTGGCTGTGTGTAGCTTGGTCTTCCCGCACGAT
>JAODJW010000094.1:8480970-8495271 GCA_026777045.1 Hyperopisus bebe
GATGGCGGTCCGCATGCGTGTCCTGCTTCCCGTAGCATAGAAGCATGGTTTTGTCTCTCCTTGGGCCATGACTTTGTCAGTGTGCTTGTCCGCTCATGTGAGTCTGATATTCATCGTTGTCTCTCCCTTCCTTCCCCCCCCAGACGCGAACCAAAGCCAGAGCACGGACATGACAAGGAAGTCTCACTGACCTGTAGGATCTGGGACACGTCGGCATGGTGCTGACCATGTGGTCATGGAGATCCACGAATACAACCATGACAGGAGGGGCGCACTCACCGGAATTCTCCTCTTGAATTGTTCTTACCATAATAGTTATAATGTTTGGATGGATGATTGGATGATTTTTTTTTTTCCATTTTTATTTTTGTCAACATGTTTACATGACAGACCTTAATCACTGTGGAGAGAGGGAGGAAGAGCAGGAAAGAATACTACATAATTTAATTTGTATTTAATAACTCATCCCGCCTGTTGTTCCCAGTGATTTGTGTGAAACTATTTAATAATGAACATGAATTGTGACTTAAATGTATATTTTTACTGAGCTCCCTGTTAGTGGTACAGTCCTCTGCATGGCCAGTGGGCTCCTGTCCCTACCACAGACTGTTAAAGAAGTAGCTATGATTAATACTGATAAATTATTTGTAAGTGGTTTACACACCGAGAGAGAAGTGTGTGCGTGCGTGTGTACTGTTCTTTTTCCAGGTCACTGTGTACATTGTGTGTGTGTGTGTGTGTGTGTGTGTGTGTGAACGCGTTCCCCTCTCGGTCTAGCGCAGTGTATCCCCTTGGTGCTGCATTTCACACTGGACCTTTGAAGAGAAAACTCAGACTTGAAGAGCAGAGCTGCTCCTCGTGCTTAAACGGAGACTCGAGGCTGCTGGGGAAGCGTAAGATTGTAGCCTACTTGAACTTTGGTTCCGATTTTATTTTTTATTTTCTTTTTAAGAACTCAGACTCTATAACAAGCCTTAGTTTGTAAGTGAAACTATGCAGGTTGATAAATGCTTCAAGCAAACTTCATGTTGGATTTCTTATCGCCGTTGTTTTCGTCTCTGTCTTTTGTTTAAAATAGCTTGGTGCAGTATCCACCCACGTGCTCCTCACCTTCCTTAAAATGTCCCCCCCCCTTCCTCCATTACCTTAACCCTCCCCCCTCCCCCCCATTCCCCCTTCCCCCCCTGCCTGGCCGACTGACAGAATTGCAGCCAAAGATGAGTCTGTAAGGTAGACTGGACCCTAGGCAGTCAGTCAAGGCGTGTGTGTGTGTGTGTGTGTGGGGGGGGGGGGTTAAGCATCTGCTTATTCTGTGTGTCTGTGTGGTCTGGTTGTGCGTTTGTAGCCTGAATTTAGGGGGAGGGGGAGGGGGTGTTATTGGGTTTGTTTGGGGAAATTGTCTCGTCTTGGTTACTTTCTCTATTGTAGATTATTTTTGTGTGTCAAATAAATGCTGTTGGTTTTCAGTACCACTTGTCCTTGTGTACCAATTGGCTCTGGATTTTTATGGTCAAGACACAAATTGTATACAAATGTTCCTGTGTGCCTCCATATGTACAAAACATTTTTTCATTACGTTACCCTTTGAACATTTGTGTACAAGCAGATGGGAATCAGTAACGCAGCCCTCGTTGTTCTGTTTAATGGGCAATCAACAGTTTCAATCTAAATTTGCTTCGATCTAAGCATGCATGTAGAAGCATCGAAACAGTAGGATAGGCATTTATGATCTGTAGTTGTTAAAACACAGTTTCTATAATGAATATGTTTATTTTCTTTTACAAAAATCATTGTCTAGAAATACAGGTATCCAAGAAATGAGATATTTGCAGTTGTATATCTGGTTGTCAACAGCCAGTCCAATAGTAACTACGTCATGGATGTTAAAGCTTTTAACCAAATGACACCATAACACTTCCCGCCCTGAGGCAGAAGGCCCAACATTTCATACAGTTAATAACACTGATTCATATTCACATACTATCTATCCGATCAATAGGAGGTACATACTGTATATAATATGAAGCACAGCAAAAAAAAAAAAAAAACACAAAAGGGGGTTATGTTGATCCTGCCAGTTTCGCTTAATGTTAGTTGACATACACGTAGTGTTTAAATTTGCATGTGAGAGCATATAAATATGCACACACACACACACGCATGCTTCTCCCCATAGATGCTTTCTTATATAGTGTCTAAGGCACTAAATAGGAGTTTCAAATTCATACATTATCCTTTTTTTTAATACTGGAAAAAAGTATAATAGTACAGATGGATATTAACTCTGGCGTAACACTGTGGCGGCTGCAGTGTGTTCATGCCGCACTTTGAGGTGTAACTCAAAGGCCTCGTGAGCTAAACAGGACGTAAACCCCGTTTCTCCGAGACCAGGATGCGTGTGACGGACCAGGACGCTATGGAGATTTGGTCCCCAGCCGCAGGATGCTTCACTAGGCATGGATGCAAACGGCTGAGTAGACTTCATTCTGCTCCCGCACCTACCCCCAACTTTCCACTTATCAGCAAGGAGCTGATAATTCTACTTGGAGATTTTGCTCCATGACAATGTTGAGATGACTCGTAACGTGAAGGGGACCCATTCCATCCACAGGACACATTTCCAGTTTCTAACCAGACTCATGTCAGCCTATAGCCGTGTGCAGTTCAGAGCTAATGACCATGACATTTTCACTGTTCCTCCCTAAAGATTCCAGTAAACTAGACCTCCTCCCGGAACCCTGCAAAAAATAGCTTTTCGTCAAAACCAAAGCGGACTTAAGCCTTTTAGAAATATACTGTCGCTTGAGCAATTTCACTTTAATTGAATTTATGGAAAAATCCAATGGGTTCACAGTTTGAATTTTCCAGTCCATTTCAGAAACACAACTCAAACTTTTTTGTTGTATCTTAAAAGTTGAATTCTGTACACAAGAAGAAATGCTTGAGATGAAAACAGCAGAGCATGTAGCTGTAAGTTGGTCTTTGAGTAGGACTATCGTTCAGCTTAAGGACAGCATCCATCAGGCTTTGATAGCCAGGAAATGGCTTTATATTATCTGAGGGGAACAAAATCATTCCTCATATTGGGTGTCTGAGTGAATGTGCACAGGATTGAAGCTCCCATATATAAACACACGCTCATATGTAAAAATGCACTTGTACCTATCATTTTCTTAAGCAGAATACATTACGTCAAGGCTACAGCTATATTAAGACGCAAGAGATGAATGATGTGCTCAGCCTTGCAGTTTGCCAGGGTAGAGTAAGGCAGAGTTATGGCCCCCCCTCCCACTTTGGGGTTTGAGGGCTCCCTGCGGTGCTGGCGTCTTGGACGAAGGGGGAGGGGTAGGGGCACGACTGAGGCGCTGTTGCATGCTGGCTGACTGGGACGACGCCACTACTCGAGCTGGCCGGCTTGTGTCTCGTTGAGGTCACCGGCCTTGCCGTCCACGTCGTCGTCCGAGAGTTCCATTGAGGCGCCCTCTAGCTGGAGCTGCCGACGTCCAGAACGGCCGGTGGAGAAGGTGATGGGGCCTCGTCTAGGAAGGCGCATAGGGACAAGCAGTCAAAGAACTAGCTTCAGACATGAGCTTCACAAGACGATTGCTGAATCTACAAGAGTTGAGCGGTTCTGCCAAGATCTAGATTAGGACTATTCAACCAGCTACTTGGAAGAACTGAATACAAGGCAGAGATTTTGAATCAAGGGTCCGATTTGAAGAGCCATGCACTAGAGTGCGGATCTGGGGGAAAAATGCAGAAGTTATGGAAAATCCTACAGGATGAGTAAAAACAGAGAACGCACTGCTAGCCGTGTATCCGTGGTTCCCGTGTGACTGCTCATTACCTCAGGCGGTTCTTCAGGGTGTTGACTTCACGGCTCAGGCCCTCACTGGCCTCGGTGGCGTCCTCCAGCTCCCGCTGCAGTTTCCGGCGGGAGGCGTTGGCGCGGGTGGCCTCCTCCTCAGCCTCCTCCAGCTGTCTCTTCAGCTGCTTCATCCGGACATTGGCTTTTTCCATCTGGCGAATACGGCAGGAGTTCAGCCAACTTTGAAGGTTATGTTTAACGCATGGCTGTAGCTGGGGTTGACGTGTCTGACCTCAGCACATTCCTCACCTGCTCCTTGTACTGGTCGGCGTGGCGACGCTCATCCTCCACCTGCATGAACACCTCCTTCAGTTTCTTCTCTGTGCGACGCACAATCTTGTTGGCTGCAGCTCTCTCCCTGGGGAGATTGAAGCAAGAGGGGCCTCCTATTAAAGTCCGTGTGTGTGTGTGTGTCTCTACTGAATTGACTACTGCAAATTTCCATCTGTTTCCAAACAGGGATTCCTGCAGGGATTATACATATCTATTGCCAATGTACATTTCCCTTAATGTAAAAGCCAAGTCCTAAAAAAGTCATTACATGGAGGGAAGATCCTTACTTAGCCTCTTGTTCTAACTGCTCTTCCAGCTGTGTGATCTTGGCTTCCAGGGCTGTGATGGTGGCCTTAAACTTGGACTTCACAGAGCCCTCCAGCTCCTGCAGTTTGGCCTTGAGCTCCTTGTTCTGGCGCTCCAGCTGCTGTCGGGCATTCTCACTTTTCTGGGCAGCGCTACGTTCTCCTGCTAGCTCTGTGTTCAGGGTGTCCACCTGGGAGGGTGAGCAAGCACCTTCCGGTTATTGGGCCGCATGTACATTTTAACCGAGGTCCGGCCTGTTGCCAGAGCTCACATGAGCAACTGCATGAGCAGACCTGCATGGTGGTCTTGCGGAAGCGGTCATTGAGTAGCTCCATGTTGCTCTGCTCCTCCTCCAGCTCCTCCTCCAGCTGGGCGATTCGTGCCTCAAGTCGTCGCTTCTCGTCCAGCAAGGCTGACCTGGGATGGAAGTAACAGGGCATCAGTTGGAGGTGGGAAGGCAGGGAAATACCAGACTTTAGCTTTAACTCGCTATATAGCAGACGCAGTATCGTCTGGAAGTCACGTACTTTCCAGAGGCGCTGTTGGAGATCTCATCAGCCAGCTCGTCCCGTTCCTGCTCTGCGTGGCGCCGACCCCTCTCCGATGCCGCTAGGTCCTGGAGACAACCAGCGAAAGGTTACAGTTAGCGAGCCTGTTAGCAAACACCAATATTGACAGCACTACGGCACATGTGGATATACCTCTTGAAGCTGCAGTATCTCGGCTTCCAAACTCTTGAGCTTCTTCTCATTCTCCTTAGACTGGGCAAAGATCTCATCGCGTGAGGTTCGGGCCTCCTCCAGCTCTCGCTGGTAGTCCTTCATCTGGGCCTAAAGAGAACATAAAATAACCAGAACGATATTAATCCGAACCATCCGTTAACTCCTATGTTGTTCATAGGATCTTGGAACTATTTCTTCAGTTCTCCACGACGGAGGTGAACACCCGGCCGACGTTAAGTCCTCTCAAAGAGAACGGGTTACCTGGAGTTTGCGTAGCTGCTTAATGGCTTCGTCACGAGCCTTGTTAGCTGCCTCGATTTGGGCTTCCAGGTCCTTCAGGTCCATCTCCATCTTCTTCTTGGCAGCAACAGCCAGGGCTCTCTGCTTACGCTCATCCTCCAGTTCGGCCTCCATCTCCCGTACCTGAAGAAGATGGATCATATGGTCACCCAGGGAGCTTTACTGGGCAAGGGATACATTTATAATTGGTATACAGCTTGGCTGGCACCATAAGCTGCTGCAATAGAGTTCAGACCCCTGGATTTAATCATCCTAAGATACCTGTTTGACCAGCATCCTCTTCTTTTCTTCATTTTGCTCATCTCTGGCTTGCAGGTCTCTCTCGAACTGGGCTTTCATGGCCTGCATGTTGACTTCCAGCCTCAGCTTGGCATCCTCAGTGGCCTGCAGCTCATCCTCCAGCTCCTCTAGCTGGGTGCGCATCTCTTCCACCTGCTGCTCTAGGGTTCGCTTGGACTTCTCCAGTTCGTGGACCTGTGAACATGACAACCGAAAGTAGGCAGTCAGTTGCCAACATCTCATCCATTAAGGTCGAAGGTGGAACGGAGATATGTTTTTGTCCCGATATGCAAGGACACACTGTCTAGAAAGTTGTCCTCATGGTCTTTGCCATACCAACACAGGCCCCAGTTTCAACACAAAAGTTGAGTATCACCGCTTACATTCTTCCCCACGTCATCTTTGGAGCTCATGAGATCTTCCATCTCTGTGCGCAGCTGCTTGTTCAGTCTCTCAAACTCCTCCTTGGACTCCAGGGCCTCGTCCAGCGCACGAGCCAGTGACAGAGCCTTGGTCTCCTTCTCCCGGGCTTCTGCCTCGGCTCGGTCCCGCTCCTCTGCATAGCGTGCAGAGATGTTCTTTTCTTCGGCCAGCATCTAAATCACAGCAGTGAAGGAAGGCACTTGGCATGTCACCAAGCTCTGATTCTCACCAGAAACCAACCAACAATAAAAGCTCCACCTTCACACCATACTCAATAACTTACAATCAAAGACATGGGAAGCTCATAGATATCAATACCTGGTCAAACTTCTTCTGCTTCTTCTCTAGGTTTTGGACTATCTGCCTCTGGTGGTCCAGGTCCACCAGAAGGTCATCCAGCTCCTGCTGCAGCCTATTTTTGGTCTTCTCCATTTTGTCAAAGGCAATGGCTTTCTCCTCCAGCCGCTGGTTAGCAAACTCCATATCTTTTTGAAGCTTCTTTTTCAATTCTTCCAGTCCCTCCATGGTCCCAACATCATCCTCCAGTTTCTTCTTGGTCTCAGTCAGCTGGAGACAGAATGATGACAACTCTGAGTTAAATTAAATGCTACGATGACGCGAGGTAAATTTTTCCAGAATTAGCAATGAATTTGCAGTCCTTTGTCATTGTCACAGAACAATGTTCCACTGCTTTTTGTTCAAACTGATAATTTCTGCCCCCAGTTTCTCTTCTACAGAAAAGTAAAACATGGTACCTCGTTAACTGCTTCAACCCAAAAGCACTTTTAACCCCTTATCCCAGCAACCCATTTCCGACCACTGCCCATCCACCCACAGAGACAAGGAGCACTGCCGCCAAAGTTTGCCTAACCTGAGCCTGCAGAGTAGCCAGCTGCTTCTCCAGGTTCCTGCGCGCCTCCTCCTCCTCTTCCTGCTGCTCCTGCAGGTTGCTCTTCTCCTCCTCCAACTGTCTGATGCGGCTGCTGAGGTTCAGCTTCTGACGAGTCTCCTCCTGAAGCAACTCCTGCAAGCACATCCCCGAGAGGCCTGAGTGTTCGAGGCTATCAGCTCAGGCGGCTTGTCCCTCTGCCAGCAGCAGTATGACGCTTAAGGTGCAGCATGTTCAAATAAGGTCTCACACCCAATCAAACTTTTGGGTCGAGTGCCTTATTTGTAAAACAATGAGGTCTCATCTAGTGTCATTTTACAAACATGAAGGGTGCCTTTATTCCTATATACACAATTTTATCTCAATTCTTAAAGCCTTAATTCATTATTTACATCAACTCAGTGTCAGAGGTGTAAATCATAATAGATCCATACAAAATCTGAGAAAGACCAAGGTTGTTCATTCCTGATGCACAAAGCACAGACACCTGGGACAATGCAAACACTCCTGGTGTCACCCACCTGGTTGTCCTGCAGCTGACTCTCCAGACTGGCCACATCCTTGCCCATTTTGATCCCCTTCTTTTCTGCATCCTCAAGCAGTGCTGACACGTTGTCCAACTCCATCTGCACGGAGCCAGATGAACAGAGACATTACAGCCATGACCTTATCTGCCCTTCAGACATTTAAAGGTCTTAAATGAACGACGCAAGTCAAATTATAATCAGCACATTGGTCTCAAAGTTAATCGACCTCCCTGAATAATTTGCGGTGCCATTATGATGGCAGACTTTCAAATAAACAAATCATCATGCAGGACAAATCTGCTGATCTACACTGATGGCATCTGCCTGCTATATCAGTGCCTCTGAAGTGTGCCTAGTTATTGTGATGGAAGAAAGGCAGTTGGGGGCAGACCTGCAGCTTGAGGGAGCGCTCTGCCAGTTCACTCTTGGCCCGCTCCCCCTCGGTGACCCGGGCCACAAACTCCTGGAGCTGGGCCTCCAGTTTCTTCCTCTTGTGCTCCGATTCGGCCTTGGCCTGCTGCAGCCCCTTCACCTCATTCCCCAGCTCCTTGTTGTCGCTCTCCAAGGTCTGCTTGGTCTTCTCCAGGTTAACCTTGAACTGCACACAGAGTCGGTGCGTTTACACATCCTATCATTTAGCCTGCTGTGTTAATCTCATAAATGGCGGAGCAGACGTTCAGCTCCACAGGGCCCAGCTCTTGGACGCACCCTCTTGGCCTGCTCCAGCTGCTCTGACAGCTCCTCCAGAGCAGTCGAGTGCCTCTGCCTCATGTCCTGGATCTGGGACTCGTGGTTCTTGGTTTCCTCATCGATGGCTTTCTTCAGCTCTGCTACCTCCTGCTCTCGCTTGGTCCTAAAGTGGCAATAGGGATGGAAAGTTTGACCCAGCCCCATCACACAGTCACATTAACAAAAGGATATAAAACACCAGATTGTGCTAAATTACAATATTCCATTGCATAGATCCCCTGCTGTTCATTGTGTAATTACTACAACAGAGGAAACCTGACCCACAGTTTTCGAATGTATCTGATGACATTTTTTTCTGGTTGTTTTGAATAAATGCTCTCCTGACGGCTCTTACTTGACTCATCTACTCAAAACCAGGCCAGCTGTGACATTAGGTTAGGAGGACACTACATACACAGTGAGCCATCCAGAATGGACACATTCACAATGCAGGGCAGCATATGGGCCCAAAACAGGTTAGTGCCCGCAAACTGACCTCGCCAGCCTACCTGAGTTCCTGCTGGGCAGCGGTGGTGTCCAGCGTGTCCTCCAGCTCCGTCTTCAAAGCCTCTAACTCCTCGCTGAGGTCCCTCTTAAGCTTCTCGGCCTTGTTCCTGGCCGTCTTCTCAGTCTCCAGGTCCTCCTGCAGCTCGGCGAGCTGGGCCTGCAGCTCACGCACCTGCTTCAGGGCATTGTTCTTCTGGGCGACTTCCTCGTCACCTCTAATGCAGACACACACGCAGTCAATTATCCTCATAAAAACTGCCGCATTAACTAAGCTTTAAGTACATCATCACACAACCCCCTAAATGGCTTTAACAACACACTTTGTACTTTATAATTTGTTGCAATTATCTCTATGTTAAAAGTATATAATAATGTTTTGCACCTGCCTAAATAATTGGTGAACCTCCCATTAATAATCACTACTGACCACAAGGTGGCAGTGCAGTGAACATAACAAGGTGACTCCACACAGAGGACACAGGGGTGAAACAAGATGGAAATCACCATGATGATATGGCATGTTTGTTGTGGAGAGCAATTGCATTATAGAGACCTACTAGGACAGGAGTAAAATAAAATAAAATAAAAATCTCCAAGGCCTTACAGTACAGATATTAGCTTTTAACAGTAAAACCAATCAGTTCAGCTCCCGTCAAATGGTAGGTAAAATAGGAAAGACAGGAGCCTAAAGAAAAGATGCGCATACAAAATGAGGAAGTGGGAACATGAGACAAGCTCTAATTCACTCATTTTCTCAGCGTGATAACTAATTAGTTGACCTTCATTAAGTAGATCTGCAGAACCTAAATCTGTAGGCAGGCTGCTTTCTCCTCCTAATGATCTTGATAAAAACGTTACTCATGAGCATTAAAGATGATGATCAGACCAGGAGAAGCTCACACGGCCAACATGAACTCAGCCCTTAATAAATCCCTTTAAATTCAACCACTAACACAAATAAAATAGTGGTCATTTTGTGTTCCCAAACAAAAACCATTCGGTACCTTGCTCAAGCTCGTTTGGGGAGAACTTAACTAATAGCTCAGAGTTGTTATAATCTTATCTAGCTCTGATTTAAAGGAACCCAGGGTTTTAGCTTGTGTTACACTAGCAGGAAGACTATTCCATACTCTAACTACATGCTGTGTAAGAAAGTGCTTTCTCAGTTCAGTTCTAAGAAGTATATAAAGTTACAGGAAGAGCGTAATTTGTAGGCTTGAATGTGACCCACCTGGCCAGTGCGGCCTGTAGCTCCTCCTCCTTCTTGGCCAGCTGGATCTTCAGCTCCTCTATTTGGGCCTGCAGCTCAGCAATCTGGTCCTGGAGATCAGTGGTCTCTGCATCCAGTTTCCTCTTAGCCTTCTCCAGCTCCTGGCGCGTCTTCTCCTCCTTCTTGAGGCGCTCTGAGTTGCACAGACATGGTGTTCATAACACAAGGTGATAACAAGCTTCTGTTTCATTTGTAGCAACTGTAAGTATGAAAGCCATTTGAAGGGTTAACATTTGTACAGGCCTACCTTCCAAATCCACCATCATCATCTCCTGCTTGTTCTTTAACTTGCTGAGGTTCTTGGCTTTCTCTTCCTCCTCAGTCAGCTGGGAAGTCATCTCATTGATGCGATCATCTAGAAGTTTCTTCTCCTGCAGAGACAGAAGTAGTGTGGCTTAGTCCCATGTTGCAGTAAACCAGAAATGTTGCCCCGCCACTTGTGCTGCCTGCCTATACACATACCTTTGTGTACTTGGAGTTCTGGTCCTCCAAAAGCAGGATGTCCTCCTCCATCTTCTTGATCTTGGCTTCAGCGGTCACTTTCTCCAGCTGCAGCTTCTGCCTGGCAGCTTCCTCCTCATCCAGCTGTTCTTCCAGATCCTGTAGGCAGTCACATACAAAAACAGACACCTCACTTTTAGCTGTTTAAAACAGTACCGTCTGCAAAATGGACACTAAACATAATCTTTCATGTTGTCTTCAGATGACTGAATTTAATTTGGACTGGGACAACACACCATTACGACCAAGCAACACAACCATGCATGCGAGGAAGTACGCTCTGGGACCCACCTGGATGTGTGCCTGCATCTTCTTCTTCTCATTCTGCATGCTCTGGTTGCGTTCCTCCTCCTCCTCAACACGGGCCTCCAGGTCATGCAGGATCTCCTCCAGCTCCTGCTTCTTGGCGGCTAGGCGTGCTCGCATCTCCTCGGCCTCTGCAAACAGCTCAGTCTCTGCCTGCAGCTGCTCTGCCAGGATGTTCTTCTCCTCCAGGACCTGTGGATAAATGTGCAGTGTTGACACACTGACTATTTCTGTCAATTTAGGCGTGAGCTAGCATTTCTTGGACCACACTGGAATGATAAATCCATCTTGCTCACAGATTTGAATGACTGATTTACTAATAATTTTCATGGTTAAATAAACTTTCACTTCGCCAAGACACAACTGACCTGTTGATGTTTTCTCTCCATATCTAGCAGCTCGTTCTCCACCTTCGTCTGCTTCTCCTTCACCTTGACCAACTCCTCATCCTTGGCCTGCATCTCCTCCTCCTGCCTGGTCACTTGGAGCAGGGGTTTCACCTACAGAGCAAGCGCACCATGTCAGCGAGGACCAAGTATTCCAGTAGGCAGCTACCACAGGCCAGCCGACTATGGGAAGCAGCAGAGCGCCCACCTTGGTGAAGAGGCGCCACCACTGCCAGTGTCTCAGCTTCAGGTAGGCTGCACAGTTCCTCTGCAGGACCTTTAGGGCACTGAGCTGCTGCTGCTTTTTAGCGAAGGCTCTGGGAAAGTAAACATGGTGGAACACTTAGGTCTGTGGGAGCAACGCAGCGGAATTTAGCAGCATGGTAATTAAATAGCCGATGCCCTTAGCCAGAATGACTACCATTGCATCGAGATTCAATATTTTAAGGCAGTGTTGCTCAACCCAACCCTCGGGGACCCTCCAAAATGTCCACATTTTTGCTCCCTCCCAGCTCCCAATATCAAATACTTGGCTGAGGGGGTGCAAAATTGTGCAGTGCCTGGGGCTCCCAAAGATATAACCACTGTACAGTCCTCAGTAGAGTGGTGGTGAACAGCCTGGGGAACAGACCAAAGGATGCAAGTGCATCTCTGATGTATTTGCGAGTCTTGGTGCAGTGGCATACTGGATATCACTCACTTTCGGGCCAGGAAGCCACGACAGACAGACTGGAAGTAGATGATTATGTCTGTAATCTTTAGGTCCCGCTCCTCCTCCAGGTGGGCCAGAACTCCAGCCCGGAAGAAGATCTTGCTCTGTCCGATCCTGAAGAGGTTTGGGTCCAGCTCCAGAGCTCGAATCTTGGGTAGCGAGGGAATGCCAGCAAGAGGTTACAGAAAGGAGCTTCAAGGCAGATGCAGAACGTAGCTCATTAAACATGCTTCAAAACAAGAGGTCAAGGAATTTTGAGTCATATTAAACTGTGCAGGACAAAATAGACCATTACCATCCTCTCGCAAGCTTGTTTACCATCCATGAATCCTTTTGGGATGGCATTAGGGGTGAGTATCTCATATCTGTGGAAAAAGTAATGCATAGCCAGGTAACAGGCTTTGTCTAGGACATTAATGTTACAACAGCTGAGAGGCAAACTTAAGAAGTGTGAAGATCCTCCCATGACATCAGCTGACCACACTGTGCTGAGTGTTAACAGCAGATGACGACCAAACCGAACATAGACATAAGGTGAAGGAGGCCATGGTACCTCTGTCGGAACTCCTGGAAGACTATCCGATTGGGGAAGCCCTGTCGGCAGATACGGATTCCCTCCAGAACACCATTGCATCTTAGCTGGTCCAGAACCAGGTGGGGGTCCAGTTTACCTGCCTGTGGGCAGGAAGAGATTGTGTTCAGTAGTTGTTAGGGTTGATAAAAGACCTGCAGTATTTTTTAAAGAAAATTTAGCGTGTTCATACAGGTAAGTAAATGGTGGTTTCTAATTGGTGTAGTAAGATACAGAATGGCCAATTAGGGTTGAGGAGTCTGATTACAAGTGATAGGAAATGAGAGGGAAGTTGTACCCTCTTTTCATGGTTAGGAATGATGCAGCGGACGAAGTTGGGGTTGGTGTTCCTCAGCGTGGCCATCAGTTTGGTCAGAGACTCCTTGTACAGCTGGCCCACCGTACGGAACATGCCCTTCTTGGTCTTGTAGGTGGCGCCAAAGGTGGTCTCATTCATCCCAGCTACCTGATCCAGGCCGACAATACGGTCCACTGCCGGTGACAAGGGTTGGGGGAACAGGGAACAGGGAGAGGAGGCAGTTTAGGGGAGGTCTAGACAAGCTTGTGGGGCCAGCGACACAGAATGTGGAGCACAGACGAGGAGAAGGATGGATGACTGACAGCACAGCAGAGGAGCGATTGTGAAGGTGCAGGAGCTTCAGGACGTACGCACAAATAGCACATCAATGTAGCTGAAAAATACACATCCAAAGACGAGCATAAGCGTCAGCGTAGATCAGGACTGTCCCTCTGACCCAGCCAGGTTGAAAAGTTAGAAATTTGCCATAAAGGCATCTTGCTATGTAAAAATGATTAGGGTTCTAATTGAGTGGAAATATGGCTCATCCAGGCCAAATCTGTTTACCTGAGAACTAATTTAAAATGTCCTTTAAAGACTTAGAGCATTTATAATTCTGAGTGGACAGCAGGAATCAAATCTGATGTGAAGCAGAAAAATATCAATATGGACATTTGGAATAGCCAAGTTAAGTATCACCTTTTGCCAGTTAATAAACAAAATTAGTGGGGTACAGTGCAACAAAACTGCCCCTTTCACCAACAACACACCTCTGGTTTAACAGGTAGGCTTATAGAAAATTCCCTCTACTAACTTGGTTTGCAGAACTGTTTAAACGTGGTCAACCAAATATGGTTATCCCCATATTTAGAGTAGATGTTTTATTATCCACTGACTGCTCCGAGACTGAATGTGCCGTTTTTTGGAGATCGGAAGGCTGCCGCAATGCTGGAATGCGGGTGGGAGCAGACGGACTTACCCTCCGGACTGTGTGGGAGGGGCCTGCACTGTACAAAGAATTATGCCCCCTAAAAAGTAAACAATACTGCTATGTTTCCGTTTCAAGCTTTGTGTCAAATTTAACGTGCTTCTTTAGGAAATTGGCAAACAGACACAAAATTAAGCCTTTTCCAATGTCCCCCTGCCATCTATAGGAACTTTAAACGGACATTATAGGGATGCAATATACCATCTCAACCCTGCACTCAGAGGCCTGAGAGACCAAGGTTGGCAAATGAGGGGCAGGACCTGATGGTAGCAGCTTCCTAAGCAGGCCTCGGGGCAGGACCTGATGGTAGCAGCCTCCTAAGCAGGCCTGGGGGCAGGACCTGATGGCAGCAGCTTCCTAAGCAGGCCCGGGGGCAGGACCTGATGGCAGCAGCTTCCTAAGCAGGCCCGGGGGCAGGACCTGATGGCAGCAGCTTCCTAAGCAGG
>JAODJW010000094.1:8504311-8515227 GCA_026777045.1 Hyperopisus bebe
ACACGGTTCCCTTGGGCCTAGTACACAGACAGATGGACAGGGCTCATACTTACACCTCAAGTGCTCCCCAGCACCAGCCAGGAGCTGGTAGAAGATGTGGAAGGTGCGCTCATCTTTGGCCTGCCGGATGGCTCGGGACTTCTCCAGCAGGTCTGGACTTGGGTCAAGGACTGCACCAAGACTTACTGCAGTGCATCTCTCTCTCACAGACAGGTACAGAAACCCCTGTTTGGTATGACTCCCAACAACCAGGAATCTGGTAAAACATGTTTGGGATACAGATTCCAGTCCATCTCCTCATCCCAAGTAAATACTTCTCAATCTAAGAACAATTCCAGCATTATGGATGTGACATTTAGACTAACGGACAACCGCATGGAACCGCCCTTAAACCACTTTGCATTATATTTAAATACAAAAATGACTCCTTAAATGCTGTCACTGAATCTCATGCTTTTAACTCATTGGACAAAGACTCAACCACCATCAAAAATGCACTATTTGCACAGTCTTAAAACAGCCCCAGGCTATATGCTCCTTAAGATTTCAGTCCTGGGGGGCTGCACCACCAGGCCACTGCTTCACATTGACAGAACATCCAGATTCAGAAAATCTACATTAGCAGGTTTAACGCGACCTATTCCTAGTTATGTAATCAATGAAGGTCTCAGCAGAACATAATGGTCCAGAACTATATGGCAGCTGGCGCTGGTATTAAAAAAAACTTGTGTGAAAACAAGAGTGTCAGTCCATGGTCTAACACAACATCTCAGTTAAATTGCTAAGAGCACAAGAGGCTTATAAAGCAGGAGATGCATCAAACACATGGAACCCACAGTGGTGGGCCGCACGTCCAGCAGCATGGAAGGCAGGATACAGGTCTCGATGTTGGCCCCCACGATGTAACCAGTGACGTCAAAGTTGATCCTGATGAACTTGCCCTGAATGGGGTCCACGGAGGAAGGGAGCACAGATCAGATGAGCAGGACCTGTCTGAATCCTGTTCGTAGACTTATCCCCTACTTAACCGAGGAGGGATTTGAGGGGGGGTGGGGCGACTAGCAGACACACAAAACAGCAGGGCTGTTCCAAAAATACAGGCCAAATTCCAGACCTGGAGCACATTACAGCTACTCAAAGGATCAGTGCATCCCGGAGGGAGTATACCACCTTACACCCACGTACTGTACGGGGTGGTCCTACCATGGTCAAATACTCAGAAGTATTTCAGGCATGCGAGTCGTCCACGTGCATAAGGCATTATATTAAATACTAAATACTGACAGCCACTGTGAAGGTGGGTAGTCCACAATTCCTTTAAGGGATCCCCCACCATTATAAACAGCTGGGTAATTAAAAACAAGCAGTTCAGTGTAAGTGCCTAGATCCATATTCAGGTCCTACCCAACTGCAGCCTTCCTACCCCAAGTTCTGGTCCCAAAGCCACCATACCACTTCAAAGCTCGATGGAGGCAGCTTGCATTTTAAAATCCCACGGCCTTTAATGCAACAGGCTCGGTCTTCAGGGCCCAGCAGGCAGCTGAACTGGCAGAGTTCTCACATGGCCTCAGGATTTATAAAGCAAGCGACGACAAGGTGAGATCTGCTTCACTGGCATCAGTGAGATGGGCCTCACAGGTACGATATGGCAAAGGCCCGGATCCACAACAGACACGCGGGTCCATAAATGATTCCCAGACGCTGCCGGAGTGTTCCGGAATAACAGTGAATTACCTACAGGAAAACTGTAATAATCTAATTGTACTTAAACTGCTCAGTATTTCGTAATGCTCTGAGCAATCAGGGGAGTGTGAAGCCACTGCACATCCGTGGCATCTAGGCTTTCATTAACCCACAGGCAGCTGGCAGTGCAATGTCCGTCGAGCAGAGAGCAGTCGGCATAGGTACAGCCAGGCATCTGCGCTAACACGCGTCGTGCAGGCGGCGTTTCAGAACAGCCCAGAATCTGGGGTTAACTTACAAATCGGGATGAGTTGTCATTCTTCACCGTTTTGGCATTGCCAAAGGACTCAAGGATGGGGTTGGCTTGCAAAAGCTGTCGTTCCAACTCACCCTGAAAGGTATGGAGATGTTACAGAAAAAAAGAAAGATGTGGAAAAACAAGACGCCAGACAGAGGCCCGGCCACAGAAATGAGCAGAAAGGCTGACCAAGAAAAAAAAAAGAACCAAAACCACCACCTCCACAGAACCACCACCTCCACAGAACCACCACCACTCCCACATAAAGTTGTCCACAGAAGCGAAAGGGTCACAGGAAGAACAACAAAGCCGAACTTTCTCCCTTTTGGGGAAGAGTGTTTAAGATTTGGGACACTGCCACAGCTTGACCAGAGAGAACAGGAAGAAAACTAGTGTTAGGACATTAGAGAGGATGAGCTCATCCAGGAAGCATGCCAAGGAAACCAGCATAAACTCTCGGCGTTAGTCAGCCACGGCTCCTCCAAACTGCTCAGTCTCTCTCTTTTGGTGATCAAGGGAGATAACAGTTTCAATACTGAAGCACAACAGGCTGATTTCCATTAGGAGATATTCCTTCAGTACACAATGCACTAGCAGCTTGGATAAGGACAAGTTCTCCTTCAAAGCAAAGCAGTATTAAGTTAATAATTAAGCGACAGATCACGTGTGGGGGGTGGGGGTGGGTGACTTCAGCATGGAATCTGCTTTTTCCAAATAATTCAACAATTACCCTCAGGGAATCCTGAGGCAGGAGGCGTGACAAATTGGCCTTTGCACCAAACCCTGCTTTTCTGCCTGGTCAGCTATTAAGAACAGTTACAGGCAACATATGTCCCATACCCCACCCCAATCCGGAAACCCCTCCCTAGGGCATAGAGATCAGCTTTGTCATCCAGAGGTAAGGTTGTTAGTCTACACCAAGACATCCACAGGGACTACAGCTCACACTCCATGCTGTCTGCTGTGATTCGAACCCTTGGACCACCCTGATAGAAGCTCAGGGAGGTACACAGCAGATCACCAAGGTGGGGGGGTGGGGTGGGGAGGAGCATATGGTTCAGCTCACAAACCCGTGTTGGAACTGAACGTTTCCTGCCAGCCTCCTATCCAGATGTGCTTAGAATGTGGGGAAACGGCTCAGTTGTGTTCAGTAGATCTCAGGTCCAAGGCTGGATGGCTGAGGGCTTGCTGTGTGCTCACATCGCCCGGCTCCGCGGAGTTACTCTGGCTCCGGGTCATTTTCAAAACCATGTTTTCTGATTTCTGAAAATTTCACTTTAGATAAATTTGCATTTTGGCTGAAGAATCGGGGATGCGGAGCAAGCTGTGAGCACCAGTTACACAAATTAAGCATAAAATATATATATGTGTGCGTGTATGCCTTTATATACATGTATAAATATAAACTAGTCTAAGTTTTGTCACTTAACTGGTCATTTGATTACAGCATCACTATGAAAAACTAACCTTAACCTACTAGAATAAAATTCTAGTAGAATCCAATGACATAATGAAGATTTTCTAGAAGTACCAGCTGCAGAAAAATGAAAGTGCAGCGTCTCTCACCGACTCGCCCCTGACAACCCCCCTGTAGTGTGGGGGCTATGCAGAGGGGGTTCATGTTCCGGGCCTGGCATCTGAATGCTGCTGCGGACCCACCAATTCAAGCTAGACGAGCCGGGCCAGGAAGGCAGCCCTCTGCGGATCTTATCGGGAGTAATCAGGCCTGGTCACCCATCCGCTGGGAGGGGGGGGGGGTTCAGCGCACTCACACCTGCTGAAGAGCGGCCGGCTTGGGCTGAACAAACAGCGACCCGCGCGAGTGTTTGGACAGGTGGAGCCCCGTGGCCTAGGTCCAGCACTCAGCGTTTTATCTCCTTTTATGGAAATCTCTCTATCCATACAAAACTTAGCGTTTTTTTGGCTCTGCGTACGCATTCCGAGAATGGAGTTCGACGCAGTCTTTTAAAAGAGAATTCAGCGGCGCACGCCGGGAGACTGGAACACACGCATCGCAGATCTGCAGCCAGGGCCATTGTGAAAATACCCAGCGTAGCTATAAGAGATACCAGACAGAGGGGACAGACCTTAATCAAGCAGGTCTCCAGGATCCAACAGATCCCATAATCATGTAGCAAGCTCTGGAAGAGAGCGAGGAGGTGTGTGCGCGTGTGTGCGAGAGACTGCGAAACACAGCAGGAGTGCAATTCGGAAGCACGTGAGGTGCCCTGCAATGCTTACAACCCAGTCTCCTTCCCCTCTTCAGCAGACTAATTACGACAAGACAAATATAGGATGAGCTGCTCAACACAGCACAAGGCAGGCTTTAACCTTACAATCATGGCCTCCCAGCTGTGACACCATCATATCTGTGAGCATGATAATCATTACCTAGCTACTTCACACAGAAAGCTGCACCAATTTCCCATTCATAAAACACTCAAGGGTGCCACTTCCATCCTGGGGTAAGGGTTTAACGATTTCCCAAGCCCATGGCATCCCAAGCCTGGCTTCTTGAATGCCATGGCAACAGCTGCCCGCTGCCATAGAAACTTGCAGTTCCTGTTGTCCCTTTGGCTATTCCTATCCTGTACATTTCTATCTTGCAGCCCTCTGGCGACCACTTCCCAGCATATCTGGCAACCCAGAATGCCGCACACATTCCTCTCTGGTGCACTTGTGACAGAAGAGACACAAAGGACCTTGCGTGCGCACAGAACAGCATGTTACTTCTGTGAGACGCCTTTTTATTGTCCAGAACAGAATTGATTCAAATTAGCTGAGGCAATAAAATTACTGAAGTGACTAGAAAAGTAAATCTGTCGCCAAAACAACAAAATTTAAAGGAGAAATCTGTGCAGTGTTACATGCTTAATACTGGATTATTCTTTAATTTGGAAAAAGCAGACTTCTAATCAGTTGTGCGGACAATTAAGCCGTGCAAGGAGTGAGATCATCTGGGCAGTGAACAGAGATGGCATCCCCAACAGCACCCCGCAGGCTGGCCAAGGTGGGAGGTGGCCAAGGTGGGAGGTGCACAGGGTGGGAGGGACTACATGCTACTCACATAGAACAGGAGTCCACTCTGTAGCCAATGAGCAGTGTCAAAATGTTTCCATGGAAACAGACAAGTGTTAACAGTCATGAAAACTTCAAACAGACAGTCAAAAAAACTTCAAAAATACACAGTCAGACAATGCATACTGCATGCAAAAATAAACTTAAAACGTTCAAGAAAATGAGGAGGACTGACAAAGCAGAACGCATAAAGGTTGATGCATTTAGTTTGCTTTGAAAGTCATTATATAAACTAAATCAGCCTATTGAGTCAAACTAGGGCAGGTCACTAATTCTGGTCGCGTGTTTGATGACCCTCCATAAGCTGAGAGTGGTTCTTTCAGTATGGAATGGATCCCATGTTGACAGAGCCAATTAGCCACATGTAGACCACATTCACTGATTCGGACCATAGTTGCCCTACAGATTCACACATTGACTTAAGATGCTGAATTTCATTAAGCGAGTGGAGGATTCCACTTCTTTTGGCCTGTGCCAAGCAGACCGGGGACAGCTAATTACCTTCTTCCTGCTACAGTGTCTCTCCCAGTGAGCTGAATCACTATCTCACATCTTAGAATTTGATCAGAAAAGCACTTTTCCTCGACACATATCAGAGGCAGCTCAGCCTCTAAGAGCATCAAGGCCTCTATTTATCCATAAGGGTTGAACAATGTGTTAGAGGTACCTGGCCCTGGAAGAATGTAAGCCTATGCTTAAAGATTGAGTCATTAAAAATGTACAATTGAAGAGAGAAAATACTTCTCTCCATTTCCTATCCTAACTAACCTAAGTCATGTAAATGAGCAAACACTCATTGTTAGAGTGACATTGAACTGAATACATTGTCTTTGAACCCATATACAACACTTCTTACACATGCTGTAATCCAAATGTGGGGAAAAGGGTATTTAAAAGGACACTATAGGCTAATTTAACAAACCAGTGTGACCTAATTGCAGCGTTCAACCAAAAACGGACAAAATACCAGGAATGAGGACATGATTTAATAAACATGTGACTGCAGCGATTAACAGCTGCCAAGACATAAAAATAAACAAACCCAGAACAGTGGACAGGGAAACATACAAACTTAGGGGAAACAGAAATCCTACCATCAGGTATCTTAAAGCTGAACAATAACTGATAAATCAGATGTGAGTCAACTACTAATATTTGTTTGCTTCTTGCTCCCTGCCAGGGTCCCAATTGTATAACACAGAAAGGATTCCTCAAACATAGAACATAGATATTTTGTTAACCGATACAGGGTCACAGCCAAAGATAGATTTGACGGCAGATTTGGATGATGCAAACAAATATCCTTGCACTGACCCCCTAAATGTGGCTAACAATAGGAAGTTAGAGGTGCATGCACATGAGCAAGATAGAGAGAGAGAGAGAAAGAGAGAGAGACTTGCCTGGAGCTTCACTTGCTTAGGCGATTCAGGCTGTTTGTTGCAAAACAGACAAATGCAGATGTTAGATGCTGGGACCATAAGCACATGGGGCACAAGCCACAGTACCCAATCAGAGCTGCTCGATTTGTCTCATGCGATCACCGTGGCAACACACTTCGGGGAATTAAGGCCAAAACAGTGTGAGCATTTGACATCTAGGGCACCGTGCCTGCGAACACCTCATCAAGCAGCACGACAGGGTTTATTAACTGTCCATCAGCATGTTATCGTTGATCAGCTGATGTTTTGAAACCCCCCCTTTGCCACATGCATTTCATCTCCATCGTCATGCAAGCCAACATACAGGAATTACGAAATATCACCTAGCTGGACACCTTACAGCCCTTGGGCAGAAGCACATTCTGTACTTGTATCATTTTGCACAGAGAGAAGCATCAGTAAGGCAGAATCAACAGCACACTGGCGAAAAATAAAGTGACTAATGTCTAACAGATATTTAGCCTTATGATTCGCAACTTTAAAATGGTTCTCTCTATCCAAGGGAATCAGTTAAGTGCCCATTTCCCAGGATGGTGCCAAGAGGAACTCTGTCCATGTGTCCTCTAATCAGCGACACTGGGGCAAACCACAGAAGTACTATTTCCAAATAATCCTGTAATCCATTAGCAATTAATAAAAAGCATGGATAATATGTGATGGAGATTTCAAATGCTGGGGTTCTGTACTGACACTCAGCAGGTTAAAGGGAACCCAGCTCCGTGCATCTGCCATCTGAGATGCATCAGCAGGAGCACCGACGGCAGTTAAGGCTGGCATGGTGAGGCGGGGGGGTCCCTACTCACAGGAATGTTGTGGTCCTTGCGTCCCTTGTGCGAGGATGCGACGTGAGCCAGATACTGGATGACCTTCTTGGTGTTCTCAGTCTTCCCTGCACCCGACTCACCTCTACACAGGAGGGAAGGTGAAGGACGGGGGACAGGCATTGAGGGGGACGTTCATGCAGCCAGGAACTGACATACAGGAGCTCAAAGAACAATGAAAAATACATTAGGTCCAAAACACTGGAGAATACACAACGAATAGGCTAAACACACCACAACAGAAAGAGGCATGAAAAACCGCAAGCCGCAGGACCGAGGGCTCAAAAGCAGCAGTTTATCCAGGCCTCCCGGCATCCGCTGTGCTTGTTTTCACTGCAGTGCTTTTTATTCTAAGGCTGTGGTGTGGGGCAGCGGCCCAGCGAGCGGGATCGGCACTCGGGCCGCAGTAATGACTGCCCCGCGCCGCGCCAACACATCACGGACCTCCGCAGGGATATTTTGAGGAAATTCCAAAGTCGAACGTGGAGAACATTCCGGCGGCTTTACGCCGGGTGGCAATTAGCAAGCCGTGCCGGGGGCTGCCGTGACGGCCTTACCCAAAACTCTGCCTCGACCTATTCGCACCCTGGTGCCACTGGAGGACCCTTAGACGAGAGAGGGCCAGCTGCCAACGGAGAGGCACAGAAGCGGGGCTGGGGATCTGCCATGCTGGTGCCCAGGCACGCTGGTGCCTACCAGCACTGTGCTACATAGATGTCACAAGCCCGTGAGGATGGCAGACATGCCCACAGTATGAACTCTGACAAGTGGGGAGTGTGACAGCTATTAAAAAGGGGGTCACATTTCCTATTGTCAGATAGGGTCATTCTCATGCTTCATTCAGCGCAGGGTACCGACAACTAATGCGACATGCGAGGCTGCATGCTTTTGTTGGCTGGTTTCCTACAGAAGCTGATTTACTGTGCTATACAACATATCAAAATTTAAGCTGCAACTTCTGTAGTCAGAGATTAGAACCCCGACGTAAGGATTTTTCTCTCATCTATAACACACACACACCTAACAGGACTGTGTCTTCCTGCCAAGGACCTTGGGGCCACTTCAGGATTCTGTTGCATTTACAGACGCATGACGTGATGTCTCAGAAATGCAGAAGTGAGGTGTGACATTCACAGGTCCTCTGCAGCTTATTCACCCCGGCCATCCGAGCCAAATGCGCCAGGCTGACATTTACGTTGCGCAGGAGGGAAACTGCGCGGCATGACAGCAGCAGAGAGACATTTCTCACCCCAGCACCATTCACAAAGCCGCTTTCTTGCGATCCAAAAGGTTGACTAAACAACGCCCCCCATGCCAAGTCAAATCCATGGATGTAATCAGCTGCTGAGCTGGAAATAGAACTCAACTTCTGTGCAAGTGGCGTCTTTTGCCACATTTCTAGAGCACGAAAATGCAAATTCACAGCGAACGGCATTCAGAAGTACATGTTATATAATTCAGCGCAACAGATTTGCCTGATTTGGAGAAAGCAAAGCATGGCTGCATGAATAATGCTAACCTACAGCACAAAGACGTGGTTTCCATAAAACACCCAATCAGAATTCACTATTGGTCAGCTACACCAATGGGTGCTATCAGTTTGTTCTAGCAGTATTGGTGCACACATTCAAAGATAACGCATAACATGAAATGACATGGAATTATTAAAATAAAAGCAACAGTCCAAATCAGTAGAAATCACCGTCAGTAAATCAGTATGTCTTACTTTAAGCAAGGTCCATCTCTGGGCCGCTTCCGACATGAGGTCAGTAAACTACATGAGGTTACGGGGCTACGGAGTTACATAGCCAGCATGCTAAAACAATACTATGGTATTAAATCTGGGCATGAAACTAATTAAAATAGTGTTTTATGGCTTAGGGTGTGGGGGCATGGGCTTGTTTTTCTTGTTCTGAGCTTATTTTCCTGTTTAGCCATGTTGTATCTGCAGATTTTTACTTTTAAAAATGTCACCGCTATAAGTCCAGGACCCTACACTGCAGCTTACTGCAACATATGGTGCACTGGAGATAAGGCCGTCTGACATTAAACACGTTTGAAGGAAAAATGCAACAATATCTGAAAGGGTTTTGATGAACGAAAGCATGGTCATTTGGAAATGTTATTGCTGGGAAATGCTGGGGTAACAAAGAGTATTATGAGCACAGTCACACTGTAGGAACGTTTTCCAGGCCAAGCAATATCCAATGAATTCCGGAAAGATCTCTCTTGCGCTGTAATGTCAAAGACTTAGACAATGGCATCCACATTCCATCAGAACAATCTCTGCCTTAGAAATCCCCTTTTATTAAAAATTACAACACTTGGCTTTTCCAGCTAACTGACACAAGGCACAAATATGCCAATCATGTCTTTTCCTCATGCCAGCAAATCCATAAGCAGAGAATCAGGGTTTACTTACGTGCAAAGAATGGATTGGTCCTCTCGATCTGAAATGGAAAAAACAACACAAAATGCCATCAATTAGTCCTCCAGTGTTTCCACAAATCCTCGTGGCTCTTATGAATCTTTATGAAGTCAATGAAATTTCTTGGAGAGAGCGAGAGAGAAAAAAATGTAGTTAACGCATTTTCTTGCCAACCATGACAGCCAGAAAGAGGAGCTGTACTAAACTGTGCTTGGTAAAGGCTTTAACAACTCAGTAAAGTGCATCCAGCCAACTGATAACGCTGTGGGCCATTTAGAACAATGATCTATGGTGGGTGTTAAGTAAGCAACAACATGTCCAAGGAAAGCCTTCCTTCCTTGGGAAGAAAGATGAAAAAAATGATTCTTTTAAAGATAAAACAGATGGAAGTGTAAGGTGACACAAGCTGGTCTATTTAGAGATGGTGTTTGTGGGAAACTTTAAAAAGGACACAAAAAAATCCAAGGAAACCAGAAGAGGACCAACCCTTTGGCTCTCAGCTACATTCCTTCTGAGCAAGCGGGAATCATGGAGAGAAGTGGACAGAGTCCAAGTTGCACTGCTCTGAAATGACCCCCACAGCACCCCACCAAAGTTTATTACTCCTTCCAAAGCCCTCTATAGACAAACTTCTTCAGATAAACAATCCACATAATCAATTATGGTTTATAGATAACAGACCGGTCTACTTTACAGTACTAGAAGACCACCACAGACAAAGTGCAGCTACCAAAGGTATCTTCTGCCAAAGGTAGGGAGACATGAAAGCCTAACCTAACTATAGAGTTTGAGGCTTATCAGCAGGTGGAAGATCCCTGAAGTGACAGATCCTGTCATATATGGAGGCACCTGGAAGCATCATCCGAAAGGAACCACACTTATGACCAAGAGGATGCAGATCCGAGTTACGAAGAAAGTTGATACTATTTCTGAAAGCACATTAAATTCCTTCAGCGAATACACAGGTATCCTTTAAGCAAGCTGCTTTAGGGACTACAAGCATTAACATAGCTAACTGGTAAGTCAGTCACTAACTAGCCTTTATTCAGGAACCCTGGGAGAATTTATCAATATCTCCCATCTGCTTACTGGAACAGGCTGGAGAATTTCACAGCATTCGAATTCATCTCACTGCAGTGGTTTGTCCACCATTTTAACAGGCTTCAACA
>JAODJW010000094.1:8550126-8573958 GCA_026777045.1 Hyperopisus bebe
GATTGGTTGATTAGATAATTGCATTAATGAGAAATTGAACAGGTGTTCCTAATAATCCTTTAGGTGAGTGTATGTTCGCTCTTACCCATGTCATTGTCGACCAGCTAAAGCTTCATTTGGTAGGTATGTGGTTCCCTCAGCGTGCAGGCAGAGGGCGATGTAGAGGCTGGTGAGATGGACTTGTAATCATAATGGCGCCACTTCCTGGTCCATTAAGGTGTAGATCCTTTTGTACGTTACCTTGCAAAAGCATTAAAATATTGCCCTCTAAATTTTACTTATGCCATTTCAGTAATGAGCATCTTTATTCTTGCTGAGGAGTATCTTCAATACGAGACGCTACCACTACCATGCAGGAAGCTGGGGCGACTCGGCGAAGAACCCGCACTATGCCTGCAGTAAAGATAAAACTTTAAAATGGCATAGAATTTTTCATTTATAGATTCTGCAATCCACAACAGTCTTTATTTGATTGTATTTTTGCAGGTTAAGCCAGGCGTTTTAGGTTAATCTTTAGGAGGCTAATCACTAGCAGATTTAAATACAGGCAAAACGGGCCGCCGCTGCCCCCGCCGCCATCTTGCCCGGGTTTGGCACCGGTCGCTGGCACGTGCGATTAGTGGTCTGTCACTCATTTGCATGTCACGTCAATAATATCATATTACCAAGTGGGTCAATTAACCTTGCTGAAGGCACCTTGATTCTAATGAGCTAGATAGGCTAGCGCCACATGACTAATGATTAACTGAAGAAGACAGTGCTTTTTATATTGAAGGAATGATATGTATATATAAACTGCAAAATATAAATATCAAACGTAAAATATAATTGTAATCTTGAGAAAATAATTTGTGTTCATTGGCATACGGTTAAAATAGAAATAAATCAAGTTCTGTTCATTGTGTGAAGCACCTATTGAAGAAACACCGTTCGCATGAAAACTGATTTTCAATTTAATGGTTTAATACCTGACTATTAAAACTGTTTTTAAAAGTTCTAATGCAGACGTTTCTGTAGCGTGTCCTGGTAAAAACGCGTAGTTACATGCGGGTGTTTGTGACCTTGGGTGGGCTGTTATTGTTGTAAGTTGTTATGAGTTGTTGCTAGATACCGTTTGCGTTCCAGTTTGTTTGAAGTGGTTCAGAAACGATCTTGGATACTTCACAAATGTATTATAACTGAATGAAGTATTTATTGATCTATTGGAACATCTTTTAAATAAAATTCTGACTGTGTGGGACGGGATCCCCATATGCAGACAAATATTGGGAGAAAACAAGTTAACCGAATGCCGTATATTTGAACGATAGGAGGAGAGGACCCCGAAGAAAGTCATACAAACAAAAACAAACTGAAACATACCCTAGTGCAATGTTTCCCAACCCAGTCCTCAGGGAACCCCAGACAGTCCACGTTTTTGCTCCCTCCCAGCTCCCAGCCAATCAGGATCACCGAATACCTGGTACAGGTGCGCTGTCTGCGGTTCTCCGAGGACTGGGCTGGGAAACATTGCCCTAGTGGAAAAAAATGTGGGAACACTTCAAATTTTGCAGATTGCAGAACTCTAATCAGCTATTGCTACAGTTACTTATTTCATCGTTCAATGCATGATATTTGTAACATTCTTTCATTGTTTATAAACATTACAGCCAATATTCCTGTAGTAATGTTTAAAGCGTAATGCCAAAAATACTAGGCGTTTCCTCAATTTTGGTAGTGTAGGATGCACATGAAAACAAAGCAACAAAGGAAGCACTATACACAAAGGAAAAACTATTTTAGTGAGACAAAATGGGGAGGGGGGGAATATAAGAGTCCTGGGACCAGCTCTTCCGTCTTTTAAACACACACACACACACACACACACACACACACACACACACACACACACACACACACACACACACATTTATAGCCTGAGCGATTCGGTGATTCGTTTAGTCTGTTCGGCACGGAAGTACCCACAGGAGTGCATATTTGAAGTATAATGCGATCAATGTTAAATATAATACATAATGACACATGAAATGTGCATACGAAATATATATAGTATTATCCTATAAGAATAGATAAAATTAAAAAATATTACATAATAAAATTGATAATAAAAAATATTAAGGATCGCAGTACCGTTTTATTAAACATAGACGAAATATAAACGATCTCAAAAGAATCGATTCACTGAAAAGAATCATAATTTCCATCTCTATCCCGGAGCGACACTCGCTATACTCAGTACAGGCGGAGCCTTAATTACCAGGCTGTAAAATAATAATGTGAACACTACTAATGCGTTGTTAACCACTTTTTAATAATTATATCAAGCAGGCTTTTGATTTAAAAAATCCAAAATAAAACAATTCCAGACGAAACGTAAGGTTCTGGATTAATGAGAGGATGGTAACTAATTACAGTATGATGGGTCTCGTCGTTAGTCAGTATTCTTCCCTTCAGTAAATTCCTTTTACTTAAATATTTCATAAAACTCTGAATGAAAAGAGTATGCAGGGGAATTTAACTGGGTATTTTGACAAAGACGTTGGGGTGGACCTGATCAGTGGGAGCAGGAAGGAAGCGAAAGATGGTGGCATGGTGGGAAGAAAGCAGACTCAGGAGGAGGCTCGGAGTAGACAACACTGATGTGAGAAAGATTTGTGGTCCGCAATGTGGGATCTTCCCAGGGTAGAAAACAGATTATTTAACAGCTACTTTCTCTCAACCTGCTGAAAAAAATGCCTCATTAGTGTCACATCATTCTTCCAAGGAAAATTATTAGGTGAGCCTCAAACAGACAGAAAAAAAGAAAAATCTTAAGTATCATAACTTTTCTAAAACGTAACTCAAATGTTTAACGTTGGTCGATTCACGACGTCCGCTTAATTTACTTAGCAATCTTATCGGTAGCGACAGACGCCTACTTTCTTACACATTACTCAGGTTTTACATCTCACAGCTCTTTTATTGCCACTCTATAATCTTTAAATCACACGACTATCAAAGAACAAATGTGTTCTAACATATTCCTCCATATTCAAGTTCATTTGGGCCGGAGGAAAAAAAAAATCCACATCCTGATGATAAATAAAAAATAGTAATAATAATAATTAATAATAAAAGCTTCCCCTTTCTTCCTACATCAAACGCGTTCGTCACTATCATTACCGTTTTCTCTCCACACTGATCGTTGCATAAAAACATCAGATCATGTAAAAATGTTTAAAAAAAATCAGACGGAATGTCAACAGATGACGTACAATTGGCCACGTGTTGGTGCACTGATTTATGGGAAGTTACTTTCAACATTTGTGAGATTACGGTTTAGTTGGCACAGTGGATCACTATTTGGTAGTATTGTATAGAGAGCTTCCTTGAGTTGTATTTGTCATAAGCATGGATTTGGCTGAGGACCATGAGAGGATCTGTGTGTTTACAGGGGGGATTTGAAATTGATTTGGTCCCTCCCATGTTGAAATGAAACTGAGGCTGTTGATCATGAAAGGCTATCAGATCACATTCCTTTCTTTGTTAGGTAGTTTTGACAGAATTTGTTTATAGGATGTGATTGGTCATCTCAAGCTCCTCAACTCAAATTGACCAATCATAATAACTGTAGTCATTTTAAGTACAGTTGAAAAGAGGACCAGTGACTGTCTTTTAAGCTTACATTCCAGTATTATGTATGATATAGTTTTTCATTTTCCATGCAGTGAGACAAAGGAAGCCACATCTCTCTGGCTTATTCAGCAGCATCCAGACCATTCATGGGAAGGTGATGAACATCATACCAGTAGTCTTTACTGGAGAAGCTCTGCATGACGGTCTTCATTTCCTCTGTAATGACTGCACTTCTCAGAAGCTGGTCCGTAATGTGATTTGGACTCTCTCTCATCATCCCCGGCCCAACGCGACATTTCCCTAGCATTGTCACCTCAGATATCACAGGTGTCACACAACCCATGGCATCATTTTGTTAGTCGTGCACCGAATCACTGCTTCGTGGTAAAGTGAGACGCACCAGAAGCAGATGGTCTGTCATCCCCACCTGCCCAGGATCAAGATCGCTGCAGAGGAGCCCCAGTCATATATTAATTTGTGAATCAAAGACTGCTCTCTTCGTTCAAATACCCCCCTCAGATTAAAACAAAAAAATACTATAAGATGTTGTTGCCTAAGTAGTGCATGCAAATTATTGAGAGGATCATTCATTTACCATCATGTGTGTAACATTCTCTTGTAACATTTCTGTTTTATGCATTATGGAGGCATCATCCATCGTCCAACCACTTTTCCGGTACAGCATCATGTGGGGGCCAGGAGCCTATCACAGGCTGCATAGTGCACTTGGTATGTCTTGCTAATATGGCAACATAATAACCCTCCACGTGTAAACTTACAATGTGCAATGTAGATCCATCTACAAAATGTGCAATATCTGTATGGAGACACTGCTTTGTACACTGCATATACAAATATTACTGTGTATTTTTTCTGTCACTGTCAGCATCCCAAATATATCACAACTTCTCTTAGGCATTATCCTCAAATATCAGAATTTATTTTAGGTGTTATCTATACCCTTTACTGGCTTCCATCTGTCTGGTTTATTGTATTGCCATTTTTATTGTTACTGTTATTTTTTTTTTGGTAAGCACTGACAGAGTAACAAAATGCTTCTAGTCATACTAAAGTATAACGACAATAAGTAATTCAAATTCAAGAGTACACCCTGAATGGGATACCAGTACATTTTTCGACTGGTGTCTGCTTGTGAAGTATTTTTTTTATTGTTTTGTAAAACTTTGGTAACCCATCGAGAAAGATGCTTCTTTGACGAAATGGAACGTGATTGCTGTGGATCCTAAGTCAGAAAAGGCACCTTGTCTGGTTTTCTCAAAGTAATCCGGCACTGATCAACATGTCGCCAATAAACCATAAAATGACATCGTCCTATACAAACCAGTGAAGGGGACCTTCTCCATTTTCCTTCAAGGGAGAAGGCTGCTGTAGGTGGGTGAGAATGAGAATCCGAGGACACTACACTGGGAACAGACACAAAACATCAAGGACAGTCACTTGAGTGGCAGAAAGGTGACCAACACTCACATTCCTATGGGAGCTGGAAGAGAGAAGCTGGGAAGCCGTAGTGAGAGACTGAAACATCATCCCTGTCAGCAGGTAGAACAGAGAGAACAGAATGATATCGGTCCAGTGGGAGTGACAGGTACAGACCATGACATTGTAGCGGACAGGGAGTTATGGATGGAGATGGATGGATGGAAGGAAGGAAGAGAAGCAGAGCAGAGATGTATTGCTGAGATGGCAGTCATGTGGGGCATTTGTGATCTACAGAAGGTGAGAAATCACGGTATTACACACGAAGAACTTATTTTTGAATTGAGAGAGAGAAAGAGGGAGCGAGAGAGAAAACAAGTACATAATTAACTGTGTATAATATTTCTGTTGTGCCAAAAGTCCGCCAGCGGACTCAGTCATGTTCCAGCTTTTATATCATTATATATTATTAACCTTTTTCCCTTCACTTAATACAAACAAAACACACAGACATTTGATCCGAATTCAATAATTGAATCTCATTCGTCCATTTGACAAATATCAAATTACATTTAGTGAAATACTACATCTCCATTATGGTGCACTTTCTTTCTCAATGCTGGAATTAATTTCTCTTTTAAAAAATGAAATTACTGAAAAGAATAACAGGCCATTGGCATAATATTAGGTCAGACCAGGATAAAGGGAGGTTGGAAGCTCGCGGTTAATTCTTCCTGTCATTACTTTCTGTACATGTCTAGCAGGACTGTGTCACAGTGCAAATCTATTCTTAGCATCACATGATTTTCAAAAGGGCTTCAGCACTAATTTTTACATGATCCTACACTGTAATCTTCAAGCTGCAGGTTATGCAGCAAACCTCCACCACAGACCAAAAACCCCTTTAAGAAGGATAAAATCATTATCAAAATCCAGTTATGATGAAGGACAAAATATAAAACGGCCAATCCTAAAAAGGTGACCTTGAGAACCTGATTCAAAAACTCACCAGCACTCCAACCACAGCTCACCTCCACCAAACTGGCCCTATCAAGCCCAGGAAAGCCCATTCAAGGCCGGGCTGACCTTCAGTAACTGAGGTAACTGGGCTTGGGGCAGTTGACCAATCGCCATGGAAACACAAAAGGTCACCCAAATCCAGTATTGTGCCATGTCAGCCTCCTGCTAACCCACACTTGCATTTATTATTAACTGCATTATAGCTGAATAATTAACTGGACAATAAAGTAACTTCTAATGTCATATTCCTGAGGAAATAATAGACTGGTCCTTCAGCTGTGATGTAAGTTTAATAAAAGTCACAAAAGGTATGTCAATGTCAGTCTAAACAATTATTTCAGTTAATGAGCTGAATGCTGGGATACAATGAAAACCAGATAAATTCAATAATCCTTGTAGAACACTGGTCAAGTATCTTAATACAGAAATGGATTTAAATCCCTCATGTATTTATGGAGTATAAGCGGACAGCTGTTGATCTAATACCTTATGTGCAATGGACACATCTGATTCTTCCTGGATCCTCAGCTCCCTGGTCATGTGACCAGTGCCATACCTGCTACATGACTTGGCGCCTCGACATTCAATGGGTGCTTTGGCCCTTTTAATGCTCTGGAGGAAGGCTGGCACCTCTCTCCAACAGTGGTGTGATATTTGAAATGCCAGGCAAATTGAGGAACCGGCAGGGAGTTAAGCATTCCTTGTCAAAGGACTGCTGTCTCACCAATCTGTGATTCAATGCACTGTGACTATCAGGAAAGATAATGTTCCATATTCCTGTAGGAAGACAGGGAAATAACCCTTTTAATTATCAATTAAAATTTGAATAACATATAGGCCCCTCTTTGTCCAAAGAAATAATTACATCAGAATAAATCATTATATGTTGCTAGGGAACTGCAGCTACGACTGTGAGTGTGTTTAATTATACATACATTATTAAAGGATGCATGATTGCATCCACTGCCTGTCAGATCAGAATATGTCATCTTTTGCTATCAACATGTCAACAGATCAGTCTTTTCTATGACTTTACAGTTAAACAAGTCCTGTGACCACTAATTTTATGTCTTTTGCCAGTATCTGACATAGCAGACCAGGGAAATGGATTGTGCTGGCAAAATGCAAACTGGGGACATTGCTGAGGTAATGAAGTTGCATCGTAGCAGCCAGACATACCCTGGCCGGTTGGTCCCTTACCTGGTAGAACGATTTTCATTTTGTCTGACCACCAGGGGGCATCGGGCTGCAATTAGTGAATAACAGCTCTGCATTAATGCTGTTACTGAAACTTTAAAGGTGCAAAGGGAAACTTTTAACAAAGGCATCCGAGGGAAACAACTATGGAAGCATAAGTGATACTGTGGGTGCTCTGATCAGGACATAAAATACGTAAAGACTCACAAAAGCCTCCTTCCCATCTACCTCCTCCGTTCTGCCCATCTCCACTGAGATGAAAGTCATAATTTGGCCTCTTCTCCAGGAAGCACACTGAGCACTCAGGAATACCTCATTAGTGTCGTCTCGCTGAATATATGCAACAGCCCCATCAGTTGTGAAAACGTGCACTAGGTGTGAGGCATGGTATGCACGTGTGTGAGTGAGGTGAGAGAGAGAGAGAGAGAGAGAGAGAGAGAGAGAGAGAGAAACTGCTGGGTCATTCCAAAGCCATGCAATGCAGGCGTCAGATTAAACTCCTTCTGCAGCTCCCAGGCTGTTTGTACTTAAGGCCGTTTGAGTCTGCATGTTTAACAGGGCAAGAAAATGCGGAATTACACAGAGCCTCACTGCTGGGCAGATCACAGGGTGCAGTGATTACTTAGGTAAAGGTCACATAGCAATGCATGAGATGGGCACGAGACAGAGGTACTCCAGCCTCACCAAATCATGCAAACCATGCTAAGACCTGAACTCGACCCCCGGACGCTCCACGGGTGTGTGTTTTAGGTGAGGGGGGTGCAGGTGAGAGTGGGTTTGAAGAGGCGGGATGCTGCCTGAGACTGCAGCAGGGTACCGCCTTGCATGCATGCTCATCAGCCCTTCTCAGAGCCCTGGCTATGACTCATCCTTGTGCGCAGTGCAGGAGAATTCGACGGGAAATGAATTTGAAGGGGGGGGGGAGGGGCAGGCCGCTCCTTCTCCCTCCATGTGGTGGCGGCACGTGTGACGTGTAGTCCTGGGGATGGTTGCCGTGGCGATTGTGGACATGGTTGGGCCCATGCAACATCCTGGTTTAAAAAGGCAGCATTTGCCTGGGGAAAAATACCAGACATGCCAATGCCCATTTTGGAGCCCCCCCCCCACCTCCTGCCCGCTGGATGCATCCACAGCCCTGAGCAGAGATGGAGTCTTTGATGACTGTATCCCTTTGATGAACACAAAGCTTCACTTTAGGCCAAGAACCATGTGACTCATCTATTAACAATAATGTTGTTAAAAGCTGCTTGTTAACATCAGCCTTAGCTAGTGCTCAATATGAAAGAGTGACATGAAGTGTGGCCATTTACTCACATTTACTTTCATTCATTTAACATCAGTCACTGCTGCATGAAGCCTCGGTAATTAAATTTGATGAATCAGATGTTTTTTTTCCTAAAATTACAGGTTCCGGTTGTGACCATGGGATGGTGGGTATGCTGCAGCTACGTTATTACCTTATTCTGAAAAAAATATATTTGCAAAAATTACCAGTGACTTAAGTGGTCGTGACATGCTGTTTTTTTTTTTTTTTTTAACAAACTAATTACAATGCTGTGTCTGCATTTGCCTTAAGGATGACTAATTTTTGCTAGAGTAAATTAAAGGTCTTATTCTACCACTCTATCATTTACACTACATTTTCTTTTAAGTAATGCAAGTCTGCCATTCTAATTGCATTATTTTTTGTTGAGGCTATTCATGATGTGTGGGTCTGGTTTAACAGAGAGCATTAGCCATAACTTAGAAAACCTTCTGGCAATAAAAAAAATGTAATCTCCGGCTAAGGGGAACAATCATATCTGTCCTTGATTCCAGGAAATGACATCACCATCGTAACTGACTCATGTTGACTTAATGAGCTCTGCCCATTTGCTACTGTACACTTGAGGCTACCATGCATTGTGCCTTTATAGTGAAGATCAGGTAAACACTGGATATGTGAGGTTATTGTGGATATAAAAGTGTGAGTGATTACAGAAGAAGACGGATCTGCAAAGATTGTATGACCGAGGCTCATGCCTACGGGGTAAAAACAGCACTGATTGTTTTTAAGCTGAAATGTTTCATTTTAACAAGTCATCTGCCACCTGAGCCCCTGTCCTGCGTTACAGTTAGCATTTAGATCACTGCTATTAAAAAGTCGTTTAGAATTACCTGTCGCCACTTGGCACTCCAGAGACTTGCATAAGCTCCGTCTCCTAATCACAGAACTCCACCTTCAACAACCATCAGCCTTAGTCTGTTTACCAACCACAACCAATTTAAATTGCACATCTCCATTTCCAAAAAGTTGGTTAGTCACTTTGGTTAGTCAGGTAGCTTGTTAGAAACGGGGCGATCGAAGCACCCATGCCACGTGTGAAATGGGACAAAAGAAGGTGCACACGTTCCAGCGAAATCCTGTTTGCCATAGTTTGGATAGACAGTACTGCAAAAGAATTCACAGCACTCACATCACCTTACACAGATTTATTTCATAGGTTAGAGAACCAAATGTACAACCAATACAGCATAAAAGTGGACAACCATCAAACAGCAAGCAATGCAAATACCCCTGAAACAGAAAAATACTCCTCTCTCCTGGTAGATTTTTGCTGTTACATCCATTGCTGCTGTTTGTTAACCAACATAATGTCCTCTCCGGGTCTCAAAAACTGTTGCATGTCACAGTAACAATTTGGCTTCACACGTTTCCTGCAAAGAGAATGACTGTAGCACAAGAGCACAACTTCATGGTCGTCACTGCCTTCCTCCTATCCAGAAAAAAGGGTGCCAGGGAGTAGGGCGGCCACAGACATGATACGGAGAGAGAAAAGACCATCAAACGGTGACTCCACCTCACAGCAGTTAGGGTCTAATCACTAGTACTCGAGTTCTGCTTCACAGAATTACGCTGACAAGGCATTCAAAACTGCACCACACCGGAGAGAAGAACTGAAGAACATCCAGAGTTATCTTTTCAGGTGACCTTCTGATCTGAAGTGGCTTCTCTGTCACACTAGTGAACTTCTTTTAATCCAACCTCCACTACTGACTGAGAAGGTTTTCAACGCATCACCTCTTTACTTAAAAACATACACCTTTCATGAAATCAGCTCAAAGAAAAAAAACCGTCGTTCTTCACACCATGCACTTTCATATTCAAAACTGTACAATTCTGACCAAATGTTAACATTTGGAAAAGTATGCATTCAATGGCATTAAACTGACAATGCATCAGTCGGCTATTCATTTTGCTGACCGGTTTCCATCTGTCAATAGTGGAAATGAGAGCAACAAACTGATGGAAGACGAGGCAGCCTCTTGTCCAATACCACAAATCTAAGAAGGTTAATAAATGTTTAATATACAGTCTTGGGGGAGGCATGAAGACAGTAGCTATGGACCAGCTCTAATGATCGGAACTCTTCAGTTTGCTGTTGCTTACTTTGCAGACTCCCTGGTGCTCAGGAAGTTGGCTTCCATTAACATCTATGCATGATGCCCGTGTTTACAATACCATTTCAAAGTATGCATCATACAGACTGCTGCAAAACGGACTAACACTTTGGGCTCAACAACAGAACGAATGGGTAATGAATTATGACAATCCCTTTATGTTAATTTAACCCTTTACTATGTACCTTTCGGGAGTGTTTTGATGATTTCAACAGCTGATTGACAAATCGTGATCGCTGATTTCATTCGGCGCAATGCAACAACGACTGATAAACATTAAATTTCCACATAATTTACAAGACAGAACGGGTTCCTTTGAAGGCGTCCATCCTGGATCTTTAAGCCTAAGCAGGTATCCTCAGAGCGCAATGTCCTGGAAGCTGGGTACTCAGAGGTGCATGGCAGGAGACAAGTGCATCTAGGTCCCTGTTACCATAGAGACCGGTATGTCAAGAGAGGAACGTTTGTGCTCCAGCGGGACCCTACCAACCCCCACTCCCACCTGTGGCCACCGGTACCCTTTTAGCCGTCTATTCTTCATCCATGTTTCCTAGGTGAGAGCTTTGCACAAGAGGGGGGTTCTGGTAAGCTTCCAAAAACAGGGAGGAGGGAGGGGCCTTTGGGGGCTCCTTAAGGACTGAATGGGCATATGCTGACCGACAAAAAGACACATGGGGTCCATTTGTTTTTGGTGACACTACATATGAAGGCAGCTGCAGATTCATTCACCACTAGAATCAGTGTGGCCAGTGACATAATTCATGCAGAAACATTCTATATCACACCGGGTTGCCAACTTTGGTCAGAGGGCTGGAGTGAGATTTTCAATTCAATTACCTTGCAAATAGTCTGGAGGGTTTGCAAACTACCCCAACTCTGTTGATGTAGCTAATTTTAGCATTATGATGGAATAATATAGATTTGGCCTAGGATTTCTTGCATGAGCATGAGTATGAAAGCGTGAGAGTTGGCAACCCGGATAATGTTACGAAGACATCTAGTGCAATAAACAGGCTTAGTTATAGTTATATACTTAGTTGTAACTATAATGGAAAAATGTATAATAAGGTTTTTCCTCATCAAATCAATATTTTCTGTTTAACTGGAAAATAAAATCAAATAGTACCGAATACTTCACTGCATTGAGCACACAATTTTTTTTGTTAAATGCTAGTCTTGTGTGGTCAAAATGTTCAGCGCAAATTGTTTTTACCATTGCTGCATACGGTCCCTTGGTTTGTGATACGACTGAATGAATGACTCACTTACTTCTGCAGTGTTTGTGTGCATAAATGTGAGGGTCAGGTATCAACCGTAAGTGACATAAATCTGCGCGATCAAACAAAGAACAGCCAGAGAATTTGTCACTTTGTCAATACATATAAATTAGTGGAAAGGGAGGGTTGATTCACTAAAAAAAAAACAAAAAAAAACAAACAAACAGAGAAGAAAACTACACGAACCTCCAAGTACACATCACACACAGCAGGTAACAGAACGTGACGTTATTTACCAGATAGCTATTAGCTATACAAGCATAGTTTGTTCATTGTAAAAGAAAAACGTTTTCATACACAGCCAGTGGCAATATCTGAATCACAGATGAAAAAACATGTCAACTTGAGGTGAACATTTAAATATGTTCAAATTAACATATTCTAATACTAATATATCTTTATAGCAAACTTTGTTGTTTATATTCACGATTACTTCACACATTAATTGATATCTTAATTGATAAGCTATCAATTAATGATTACTTGAAATTAATAATTTTAGGTAATAATATTACCTAAATAATATTTTTCTTGGAATCCAGCTAAATTTGGTGGCATATCAATTAATGTATTTAGTAACTGAATTAACATTAATTAACTGATAATCTAAGTGTGAAGTAATCAAAGCAATAGTGATTTCTTCATTAGTTCATGGTGAGCAACAGGAATTCATGATACATCTGGGATTCATTCATGCAGTAATTCATTATTAGTTAAGCATTACTTAAGTAAATTTGTACCCTTGCTAACCTGTAGACAGCGAGAGAAGGGGAAGGGGGCGGGGGGAGTGGACAGGTGGTGAGCTGGAAAAATGGCTAAAAATTTGACAGCTATGCTATTCATTACATTTAGTGTTTTCCAATCTGGTCCTTGCGGACCCACAGACAGTCCATGTCTTTGCTCCCTCCCAGCTCCGCATGAGGGAATAAAAACGTGGACTAACTGACGGGGATCTGGGAGGGAACAAAAATGTGGACTGGCTATGGGTCCCCAAGAAATGGATTGGGAAACACTGATTACATTTAAATATGCAGGGAGAAAGGGGACTAGTAGGGTTCAAGTAGAATAGTGGTCTCTAATGGTTTTTACAGTGGGAGCTGTTTTTACAAAGAAAATCTGGGGAGCTACAGAGTGGCAGTGGTATATTTTGCTGATCAGTGGGGCCCCCTGGGGGGGGGAGGGCATGAAGGTCTCATGATCAACTGTCTTAAAAATGGACCTGCCCTTCATGACTGACAGGTTGGTGACCATCACAGTAGATCAGTATGCAAGCCTGTCGGACCACTGATCCCACACAGTTACTACGTCAGCATCTCTACTATCTCCACAAATGGATCGATCAACCTGGTATTTATAGCAAAGTGATTTGTCAGCCCAGCAGAATACTGTATCCCAGAGAGGTGTGTGACTTTGCAATTACTGCAGTCTGAAATCAGGAGTAATCTCCATATCATCGGGGAGATTTATATATTTACACGAATGAACTTCCTCCTTTAACTCAAACATTTCATAATGTTTCTTTTAACTAGCATTTTACACAGACACCGAAAGAGTCTAGTGTTTTCATTTTAGCAGCAAAGTAATGCATCCATGGATATAACAGAAATCACAGATTCTGTGGAGATAAAAATGCACAGTATTATTGTTAGCCTGCCTTGCTAAGTGCTAAAATCACTAATACTGCACCAGATGGGCACACCGGAGTACAGGTTCATTAGTGAGTGCTAACATATGGTAGGACAAGGACCGCACCATGTAGGGATGACTGATCACTGTACATTACATTCTGGAAATAAGCTTCTGTGGCAATGAGGAAATCTGACAGAATATCTGTCCTAGTAGATATTCAGGTCTTACGATGGTTTCATCTTCCTTCAGGATGAAAGTGTGCATTCGAAGGCTAAGACACGGAGTGTATGAAACACAAACAACATAACACATCACCCGCACACACACATGCCATTAACTTCTCCGATTCCACCTCCTGCTTCCTTGATCCACCTGGCTCTTGACAAAGTCCAAGTTCCCAACTATCAGGTAATACCGCCATTTCTACTTCAGATTTGACCCCCCAAGCCCCGAGGGGGGGGCCCTACATGATGGAGCATGTGAACCCACAGCACTCTTTCAGAAGCGTGAGTCCGGTCTTGGTGACAAAGGGAGAGGAAGTTTGTTGGGCTCTGGAGGTCACTCTCTTGTCCTGACCACCACCTGGAAAGAGATTACCTTAGTCAGAGAGGGCACATCGACGGGTCCTGAGTGCGTCACAGGAAGCGATGTAAAACATCTGTAGGTTTACAAATGACAGTGGACCACTGACCAAACCTCAGCAGAGTACAATGCTAAGAATTAAACTATTATCTCCTTTCTTGCACTGGAAATGATTTCAACACAAAAAAGTGATAAAAGTCCTCCAAATTTTAATCTTGCCATTCTTGCGTTCGATAACAATGTTTACTCGTAATGAAGTTTAATCACTATGACAATCACTCCCAATCAATCCCACTATGACAACCACTTCCCCCAGACAGACTTTGCTTTAGAAGAGCTGGTGACTTAAGGCATGGCTACGTGGATGGCGGGAGGCCTGAGGATTCCACAGAAAGGCGTTATGGATACACCTACTTCTGTTCTTCATGCTTTTCGGGAACTTGGATTGCAAGAAGTCGGCCATCTCTTTGTCCTCCTCTCTCTCCCTGTGGGAGGTAAGTTAGTGATGAGAGAACAATGGTACAGCTAGACATCTCCCCTACTTCCTGTTCCTTCTGTCACTTCAGAATAAGATGATTAAGCAAAGACTAAAAATAACACTAAAGACTTCAAAGATAATCATTTTGCCTTCTTTGTGTGTATCTGTGGCTGTGTCATGCATGTAACTTGTAACTCGAATGTCCTTTACAGGTAGTCCACTCTGCTAACGCCCTTCTGTCTCCCGCATCACTTTGCTGCTGGCCTTCCGGGAAAAATATTAGTGAAGACGCTCTGAGTAATACTCAGTGCCCAAGGCCATAGAGCAGGGGAGTGGTGATGTTCTACATGTGGTACATGGGTACAGTGAGAAGCACAGGCCTTTGCGGAAAGAGATGCTCTCTATTCAGGCCAGACGTAGCCTCAGAGGGAAGCGGCTTCCTATTCAGGCAAGCGAGTTGGCGTGTGGTCCCTTTGCTCTTAAACCTGTGACACACCTCATCCCCACTCATTACAGAAAACATTTCCAGTTGTAGATTGTTGGTAAATTCATACAGTGACTGAAAAACAGCATCATCAATCATGTAATTATCCTATTTAAATTTTCACAAACTATTATCACACATTACTCTACCTCTCTGGCTCCGCTCACCTAAGCCTTTCAAACTCCACATCGTCCACCAGGAAGTCCCTGGTCTCCACCAGCTTGTGGAGCTGCTGCAGAAGCTCTTCCTCCTTTGCCCTGTCTTCTTTTGTCTTGGCTTTATCTGTAATGAGTTTCACACTGAGTGATAGTGCCAGGTGACTATCTGGCTACTTCGTGCAAACTAATCAATAAAAACAAAGTAAATGTAAGGAAGCTACACAACATAACAGAAAGCTGCATTTTACAATAACGTGGCTTTTTAACATTTCTTAGACTAGGGTCCCTCAAAGGCTCCTTAGATCAGGTCCTGTGGCCCCCACCACTGATGCGTGACCACATAAAAAAAAAACTTAAGGTTAATGACTGGGGGGAGGGATTCCACTTCAATATTTTTCACTCTCAGGGCAGACTGGGGGTTACACTTTTTCATGTTGCATAAAGCAGATGACAATACCAACATTTCGTCAAGTTACGATATTTCTCCGTGGATCTTACGTAAGTGCTCAACAGACTCCCAGGTTGAGGCCATCTGCATTATGACATTGAGTCATTCCTCCCCAGCTGCCTGTGCATTCCAGGAATCAAAGGGCAAGAGGCAGGGGACACCCTGGATGGGAAGTCAGGCCATTGCCGGGCAAATGCTCACACATGCATGCACACACTACGAAGTCACCAAATCTCCTTAAGTGCATGTCTTCGGATTGCTGGAGGAAACTGGAGTAACTGGAAGACATCTGGGGGGGGAACCTTGGAAATTCCACAGACATAGAGCATGGGAGCACAAACCGAAGACAGAGAGCTACCTACTGCCCCACATTGCAGTTCACAATATCAAAAAAAGGTTTAGCTACTACAACTAATGATGCTCCAGTTGTTCTCCATTTTGCCCACGGGGAGGACATTGGACACGTAGTAGCCCTCAACCTGATTATTTTTAAAAACATTCATGCACTTCAAGGCTGTCTCACAAAAAGTCAGTACACAGTCAGCACCGGATCTATCTTTTCAGCGGTCCCATTAGTTGGGAAATGCCTACTAAGAAAATGATCATTTCACTTCCTCTGTAATGCAGGCCAGCTACAGCTGGTCTTATATATAATAAATATATTTTCATGATTGTGTCTGGGCCCTGGGCTGCTGCCTGGATCCGACCCTGCATACAGTGTCTTCTTTCAGTCACCATACCAGGAAAGTAAAGAGCAGAAGCTGTACAGTCCCATTGTGATTTTCTTTGGTCCAGTTTTCTAATATTTATGTTATATTGACAGCAATACTGCTGTAGCATTTTGACGACAGTGATTAAGTTGTTTCAAGGACAGCATCAATGAGGAAAAACAGAAATTGATTACAAAATGGCAAGGTGTTGAGACACTAAAGACTATGATTAAAGGAACAAACCTAGAGGGACACTGCTGACTGAAGGACAGTGTTTTTCTGAGCGCACAACTTCCTGTCATAGCAGAGTGAGCCTGTCTCAATTCGATCACGGTGACCTTCAAAACACCAGCTAATGGAGATAGAAGAATTCCCAGCACTACCTGGAATAGACACCAGTTTCTGTAGCTCCCTTTTAAGTCTTGTTATTTCCTTACAGAGTTGGATATCATCCATCCTGTAGAAGAATCAGAAGGAAAAAACAGTTTAAAACATTTAACTGTAACAGCTAAAGATAAGTGTGGTTCGAACCACGACTAAAACGGCAAACTACAAACTGCGCTACAAAATAAGAGAAGAAATAAATAAATGTGTTTGTGACATCACTTGAGGCACCATTGCACATCAAAGAGGCAATCATGTACAGATTAATGTACCGGGGGAGGGGGCACCTGGGGGGCAATTAAAACCCCTTGTGTGTCTTTTGGTTATCAGCCCCCTCTTATGACTCACATCGGCCAAGCAGCTGCCGATGCAAACAATGCAGTGCGGAAGATAAGGGACCCCAGCCAGCCCCCCCTCACCAAGGATGAGTCATCAGCGATTGAGGCTCACAAGGATGGTGGTAGGGGTGGTGGGGGGGGATGTTCGCTTAACGTGCGGGGGTGGACATAGCTGCTGCGGAACGTTTCACTGCGACACGGCAGCTAAACTGTTAGCAGACCAACAGCCAATCAGAAAGCGATCCATAAGAAAAAAAAACAGGAAAAACATATATCTACGATTAGACTGTATTAAATGAAAGAGCCCCCGACCATACACACACACACACACACATTTCCTTTCAAAGGACTGAAACAGCTTCCCAAACACTGAAAACTGTGGGGCAACCTTTTAGGTTCATTTAAATTAAATCTCTGACAGTAGCAGTTCCGTGGGTCACAGGATCCATATTCTTTCACAAAAATGCCAACAGGGAAACTGCAATTTCTTAATAAACCTACAACACCCCCACAAGCACAGAAATCAAAGCTAATTTCCAGCCAGATTCTCAGAAAGGAATTTTCTTTGGAACGTCGTTTAATGCATTTTCATTCATTTCATTCGTTGGTTGGGCATCAAACTTGAATGGTTCTGCAATAAAAGATCAATGCGGCCTTATTATGTCCCTTTTTCCCCCAGTTAATTACCATTGTGCCTGACTATACACACTCTAAGCAGACATAATCAAAAGAACAAGAGAGTAACAAACAGCAGCATTCTGATCTGGGCACACGGCATAGGGCATTATGACATACGGCATAGGGCATTATGACATACGGCATAGGGCATTATGACATACGGCATAGGGCATTATGACATACGGCATAAACCAGCACAGACAACAAAACAGGTCGGCTCATTATCCGCTCAGTCTCCCACATGCCTTTTTACGTGGGATGTTTTGCTCAGAGAAAGCGCATCTCTCATTGGCTTCAGTCTGGTAGGACAACCATGCTGAGAGTAAGAAACCATCGCAGTCGGTCGCAGCTGAGGTGCACAGAGCTAACAAGTGGCAGGAAGAACGATACAGGGCGTGATGCCAGTGGCGGAGTCGGGGTGAGCTGGGGGCCATCGATCGATGCTGGGGTGCCGAAACGGCCCGGTCTTCACCTGCCGCGCCACCGGCGCTCGCTTATGCTGAAGTCTCTGTGCTGTCAGCCACCGAAGACTCACTATATCTCAGAAAAAGCAGAAGGATGTCATGGAAAAGAGAAAGTCTGACGGACCAGCGAGCCAGGGAAACGCCTCCACGAGAAGGCTGATACTGTTAAATCAGGCCTTTTAAAACACTAGATCTAGATCTTCCAGGTTCAGAACCCCGTTTCACCCTGAGAAGATCCACTGGGTTCCTACAGGAAACAATCGGCGTTTTGTTCCTTTTTTCCCATTTGCCGTTAAAACACTGATGTTCCAGGCAATTTGTTAAACCAACGACGATAAAGATTTCTACAGGGTTACATGCCTCTTGGCTGTACCCCTCCTGCCCCCCTCCTGCCCCACCTCCATTACAGGCTTCGCGATGGCGACTTTTCTTTTGGCCGAGTTATGCTCCTTAATCATTATTCCCCCTGCTGATCTGCAGTGTTTGATCCTGCCGCTCGCGTGGCAAACAGAAACGGCGATTTTCTCAGAGGTTCTTCGTGTCACAGTACCAGCAGAGCGCAATTAGCATGTGCCCTCGGACCGGCATCTCCGGAGACGGCGCTGGTCTGCTGATGTAACGGCCTCCTCCTCTGTCGGCTCATCTTCCCACACGTCCATGGGACAGGGGTTGCACCCCCCCACCCCCAGAACACTGCCTCATGGACATTTATATTGAAATCGCAGCTTCATAAGAAAACCTTTATTGTATTTATCCACATTAATTTACGAGACGCTTTTGTCAGACGTGACGTACAAGTCATGGGATTACGGACGGCAACGGTCCGGAGACGAGTGATAACCTGCAGATCCACATGCCTCTCTTCACTTTACGACGGTTTGATTCACCGTATTTCCACTTCATGAAGGTGCGATAGTGATGCACGTTCAGTAGACAGCAGAGCTTGTATTTTGCTCTGCTCCTGGGCAGCGACATGCCGTACGATCATTTCTACTGATGTCAGGCGATAGCAGCATCTATGTATATTGTACAGTGATGGGTATGTGGTTAACAGTGTTTAACAAAATATTTATGTATTCGGTGACTGGTGTTATTTACCATATCGTATTCATATCTGACTTAAGATTTTTTTCATATTACGATGGGTTCAATCCAACACAAACCCATTGTAAGATGTGGAGCATCTGTATATGATTTGTGTTTTAATCCCAACAAACGTCAGGGCTCCTTTAAAAACATGCCTGTGTCACATGCTACATTTGACACCATGAAAACACTTCTCAGGCGAGTAAATGAATCTTCCGGAAAGTGTCCCTCCCTCCACACCTGCACCTGCGCCATCGACGGAGAGGACATAGCACTCACATGTATCTCAGCTCCGACTCTCTCCTCACTAGGATGTCCCGGATCCGCTCAATCTTGAAGAGCTCCCCCTCGATGTCGTCTATTGTGATGGAGGAGTCGGCCATAGAGACGACGTCTTCCTCCTCTGTAAGGGAAACATAGGTGTGCTGGGTCACTCATATGGAAGATTATTCATTCCATAGCCAGGCACACACCGGAACAGCAACATCTGTCCCCTCAGACTAAAACAGCTAACCACCATGCCAAGAATCATTAAACTAAACACGTGTTTGAAAACGACCATTTAACAAAGAGTTCCCTCCATTTAAAATATGGGAGAATGAGGATGGTGTGATGGGGCAGGTTCATTTTCCCATTTGATGCAGACTGTTGCGAATCAGTCCCATCCTGAGATTTAAGCGAGGCTGATTTCAAGTCAGAATCAGAATCAGAATCAGAATCCTTTTTTTTTAGCCAAGTACGTTTCCATACAAGGAATTTGCCTTGGTGGTGCTTTTAGAAGACATTACAAAAACATACAACAATTAGCAAAGGTATGTACAGAAAAGTAATAAACATTAGATTGGCAACTGAGTAATTATTTATGTAATTATATGGTAATTAAGTCAGGATTCAAGTGAGCTTTTCAGAAATTAAACTAGCCGTCATCGCCATCTAGTCCTACTTTCCAAATAAATTACATTTATATAGCAGATGCTTTCTACCAAAGTCAAACACGATTGGGAAGGCGGGGTCAGACAGTCCCCAGAGCGACAGGGGGTTAAGGGCCTTGCTCAGTGACATCACTCTGCTGACCCCAGGACCGTCCAATCACGGGCACAGTGCCCTAACCTGCAAGCGACACGCTGCCCCCAGAAACGTGGCTCTAAGGATTCTTGAGAGCCAATCTACTAAATAAATAAAAAAAAACCTAATACAAAATGCAAATGTAACCATTAATCATAATAATCTTAAGAAGGAGTTTTAAATTTTAATTCCCACGATGCTGTACTGGATAAGCAGGAGATTAAATTTCAATATTTAAATATTCTAAAGAACCCAGACACATCTGTGACTTTCTCGCCATTTGGTGTTCTGAATATTAATAATTTAGCAAAAGCCACATTCTTTTTACTGACATGCGCAAACAAGACCTCATGTTCAGCTTATAGAGACTGATGGCCTCATCCTTGTCACTCACTGATTCAATATATATCATTGACTAATGATAAGGTTGGCTCCTCTTTATAAATCCTGGCCCCACCATAAAAAAAAAAAAAATCTTAAAATCGCCATGCCCCAGATGTGAAAGCTCATTACCCACAGGTAATGTCACCAACGTTTTACAGAAGGTTGCCCAGACAGGATCTAGGCATCCTACTCGATGCAGCCACTTCCTCAGCCATCTGTCATACTCACACTGCGCTCAACTTGAGCAGAATCGCGTTGCCATATTAACAGATACCTACAGATCCCCAGCGCTGTGATTCACCCGTTAGTGTCACAGTGCTCACATTCATTCAGACGCAGAGAGGTACGAGTCCCGGCGACAGCGAAATCCACGAGTCACGAGTGTTTATTGACATGTGATAAGTACAATCGTTGGAGTATTTATCCCGAGACTGTGACGTTAAGCATGAGATTTCATCTCTCACAGACCTTTCTGAGCCTTGGTCAAGCTGGAGGTGGAATGAGGGGGTGAAGCTTGGTGGCTGAAAATGACATGAAGCCAAAGAGACGTCTCCAGCCGCTCTCTACTCAGCTATCCTGGGTTGGGAATTTGGGTGTTGGGTGGGAACTGGGGTTTGAATTGTATCAGAGGTGCTGGGGGGGGGGGGGGATGTTCCCTGAAGGGTAGTCCCACCATGAAGTGCAACAAACAGCCAAACCCCCCATGTCCGTCTGGCATTGAATGAAACCGTAAGTCTCCGGTAACAACCCACAGCAGTTTACTTCGCACGTCGGCTGTGAGACCCAGTTCTGGTGCCGCGTATGCCCCTCTGTTCACCTTAATTGCCGTGTCTGGGGAGGTGTGCAAGAACATGCAATAATGACACAGCGGAGGTGGGCGGGGGCTGCAAAAGTGCCGCTCGTCAGGTGGGCAGAACTTCGCCTGAGGCAAGTATTAATTACTGACGACCTGGCCTCCCGCGGCACCCCCGCTCGGTGTGTGGGTTCGAGTCCTGGGGAAGCTGTCACACAGGCTGCCACCCACTGCCCTGCTCCTGAAGCAGTTCATCCCCCCTCCCAAAGGAAAAATAAACACATTCCCGTGAAGCACACCTGTCGCACCTGCGTGTGTCAGAGCAGAGCTCAGGAATCATTTGTGCAGCCCAGCATCCACAGTCCTAATTATCTGCATGTTTTTCACTACTGAACTATTAAGGCTGATTTTCAGTATATATATACAGATGAGGGAAGCCCTACGGGGAATCCCATGGGAAACCCCATGGGAAACCCCACCAGGGAGTAACTGGTGCCCATCACACTGGATCTGACATGCACTGATCCTGAGGCAGCTCTCTGGGTCAGAGGTACCAGACGAGGGGCATCCTTTTGGCTTTGCAGGAATGGAGGGTGCTTACCTTACCTCTAAGGTAAAGACCATGCCATCAAGGGTCATTAGGGACATCAACAGTCGTGATGATGGAATAATGGCTTTTAATTGCACCTTTATTTTCAGATAAGTTATCCCTTTACAGCAAGAAAAGAACTTAAATAGAGGCAGCCAGCTGTACTGCTCAGAAAAAGCCATACTTAATACACGGCTGATGTTAGCAGTCTGGGGTCTCTGAAAATTCTGGTCTTGTCATACATATATAGCTTCACACAGGCCAAAGACAGACAGAGACAGACAGCTGGTGTGTTTCTTGCTGGCTTGCAGGTTCAGCTGGCCTTGCACGCAAGAAGTCCCCCCCACCCACTCCGTTGGGGTTCTCAGGTCACATGACACCCACCCCACATTTCAAACTGTCAAGAGGGTGGTATGGGGGGGGTTAGTGCTTTCAGGGGAAGACAAGCTGCTGAAGTCGTCTGAAAGCACACATTATACTGCGCAGACACTTTCAGAGGGCTTTTCAGAGGAGACGCCGCGCTGCCCGCCCCAGGACTGCATTACGGGTCTCCCCCCAAAGGCCGCCATCTCATCATTCAAGCCCCAATCTTCAGAGACCGCGTCTTACAGATGTGCTAAAGACGGAAATGAATTTCGAGGATGATAAACTGTGCTTTTAAAAGCGTCTTTTGACAAGCAGGGGTGTAAGAGACATTTGAAAGGCTTCTGGAATTCTCCAGAAGGTATCATGTGGGGTAAAAAAAAAACACAGTGGCGAAACAGGAACCAAGACTGAATAATGTAATGAAAGCGATGGTCTCAGTGCCCTCATCCTCAGAGCTCCTGGACTAGTATCGCCACACAATGTGCTTCTCCATAGCGTGACATTCAATGTCACCACTCTCTGATTAAACAACAGCGACGCCCACGTCTGACTGCCCGTCCTGCGGCTACGGCGTTCAAATGGGTAGGATGAGAGCCACACGTGTGCCCTCTGCCCAGACGCCATTGGCACATCTGCGAAAGCTCATGGACGGGCGATGAGTCACCCAGACGGCTGAAGAGGCTCCAGCAACGCGTGTCATACGAAGACAAAACTGAACACAAGCCAATCGATAAACATGCCTCTGAATTACCTGGTCCAATTCAACGTAGCGTGTTTTTCAGACTGTAGGGGGAGCCAGAGGTACCCAGAGGAAACCCCTTGACAACACGGGGAGAACACGCAAACTCCATACACATGGAGCAAGATCAGAGACTCCAACTCTGGTCCCAGAAGTGTGAGTCAACGGTGCCAACCACTGTGCCACCGTACCACCCATGGCAGGGAAGCTATTTTGTCAAAAATCATTATGCTAAGGATGAGAGTCTGGCACACGTTAGAAATTCAGTCTTCCTGATGATGATCAGCGCATTCCGGCTGTCTCCCAACCTCCTGCTTCAGCCGTACTGGACACCCCCCTCCCCACCCCCCAACCTTCAGGGCTCAAATTCCACTGCCCACATGACACCTGCAGTGCACATCTCTCACAGCTCACTGATTGGGTGAGGTCACATCCACTTTCCCAGAATGCACCACTGTGGAACTCACTCC
>JAODJW010000094.1:8574000-8584064 GCA_026777045.1 Hyperopisus bebe
GTCCCCCCCCCCCCACCCACCCCAGAGGCCCAGTCTGGAGGCCAGGGCACGTCCCAATACTGGGCAGCACCTCTTTAGGCTAAGCTGTGGGTATAGAGATGCAGATGTGTGTGTCGATGGCAGGGGGGGGGGAGGGATTAATCCGGCATAAACCAGATCGAGTTCTGAAGCATGGCTTGCAGTCATAGACCACCATGCTTGAAACATCAAGACCACAAACCCATTACAAGTAACCGGCGAGGTACTTATGACATTTACATTCACAACCATTTATATGATGCTTATATTCAAAGCAACATGCATTTTTCAACTCGCTGCGCCACATGCCTCCCCCATGCAGAATGTCCCCCTCGGACTTCATCAAGGCTTACTAGCATTTTTTTTTATGGGCAAATTGACACGTTGCTTGAAAATAAGGTTAACGAGGTAGTCTGCCAATGTCAGCGATGGTGACCGCAGGTTGAAAAAGTTTTCCAATCAAATGCATATTGGGATGGGGAGGGATCATTAAGCAATATAATAATATAAATAGGATGCTGGATATAAGTCAGAAAGGGAAAATACAGTCAGGGCTTTGCATCTGCGCTCACGGTGTGACTTCATATTACCATCCACCGCCGCTTTCCCTCCTAATTCCTCACAAAGTCCTTCTTCACACCAGCTTCCCACCCATGGCCTTCAGACATAATTTAAAACTGCACTTCCCCGCTGCGTCCAACAGCCGAACTGCCTTCAGAAGATTTTTTTATTATACATTTATATATATTTTTTATTTCGTGCAGCTCCCTTTGGCAATGCCTGGCGCCCACTTCCAAATCAACATAGAGAAAGCGAAAGCCTGCAGGGCACCGAGAGCGTGTGGGCATCTCGCCCTTGGGCGACCCCTCAGCTCGGGTCAATGCCGGGTTCCGGGCACATTTAGCCAGTCCGTGATGGGGGCTGCTCGTGCGCCACAGAACAAGCAAGGTCAAGAGCAAAGGGTGCGTGAGGCTTTTGTTATTGCTGTCAAGGGAAACTTACTGGGGGAACAACGGTTTCCAGAAAAGGTGACTAAACACCTATTGTGTGACTGTACACAACTGCGAGATGGGGGGGGGGGTGAGGATGGTCGGCTGGGCAGAAACAGAGCTCACATACAGAGCATGACAGCCCCCACCCCCAGAGAGGTGACACCCCCACCAACTTCCCGTCCAACCCGAATGCCCCCACGATGGTCCCAACATTATTAAAAGGGTCCGCATGCATGCTCTGTACACAGAAGATGCTTTTCCTACTAAGGCAGAGTTGGTGGATCTGTTTACAAGACCAGGGCTCCGGGATGAGACATTACATCAAAGACCCAGAAGAAAAGACCTGCAGAGTCAACTCTGGTATTTAATCACCACTGGTAAAAGTCAACCATAGAGACCCCTGAATTAAATTGCATTTGGATAAAGGGAGAGGTGGAGTGAAAGAGCAACATCCCCCCCCATATCACTGAAAGCTGTTTCACCAAACCTGCTGGAGCAGAGTCTGGTCCACTTTGGGAGACCATGTTCAAAATAAAACCTTCAAAACGTAAGATCTGTGATCACACTCTAGGCAGGGGATGAACGGGGCGAAGCAGGTCCTGTCCATTTTGCTTTGGAGTAGAGCAGATTCAAAAATTACACATTGGCTTTATTAAACCGGCTAACTGTCCGATTCCTGGATCCTTGGCGGTCCATCTCAGTCAAGTATTTCATACGGCGCAATATGAAATACCTCAGAAGCAAATCTGCTGATTTAATGCGACAGACGCTGCGCCGAGGCTGATGAAAGTCGCAAGAGAAGTGAGATCTGTCAAACGAAAAAATAAAGGACAGCGAGAGCGTACAAGAGAGAGAGAGAGAATGAGAGAAGGAGGGGGTGAAAGAAGAAAAAGCGTAAAAAAGAAGGAAGGATAATGAGGAGGTAGAATCAGAGAATGCAATGGAGAGAAACAGAAGGAAAGTGGGGATTGAAAGATGATACAGCGAAGAGCGTGACAATAAGGAGAAAAGAGAGATAATGCAGGGAGAGAGGAGAATGAGAGAGCGGGAAGGAGGACGAGAGGGAGCAGGAGAGAGTGGGAACGTGATGGAGAGCGCTCACATCAGTTTAGGCAATCAAGACCGAGTGAATCTGACAGCCCGTCAACAAAATTAACAGCAAAGGCGTCATGGTGCCATGCACTGCTGCCCCCGGAGGCTCGGCGCGGTAAGGACACATGGCAGTGCAGCCTTACAGCTCAGGGGAGCGCAGAGAGGGCTGGTACCCGGTGATCGTCCTACAGACACACAGGGGACAGGAGGCTTCATGCCTATAGCAGGCGAATAGCACAAGCAAGGCATCATGGGAAAAAGCAGGGCAGGATAAACAGCCTCGCTTACACTAATTACGTTCGAGTATTTGGTGAAAGCTTTCTTCCGTGGATACTCATTTCAGTGCACAAAGAAGATGCTCTGTTGTTTCTCCAAGATCTAACTTGGGATTGAATCTGGCTACTTATTGATTACAAATCATTTGGAAAATATTATTGGACCCCCCCACAATTCAGTTGTCTGTAATTCTGCATCCTTATCAAATTCCTGACAGTGAGGAAACACAGAGTCGCCAGGTTCTGTTCCGATTCACCTGCAGCCTGCACCTTTTCAAACGGCCAACCAGCAGGGGCTGCGTAAGTGAGCTGAATGCTGATTGGAGGAGTGAGATAAATGTCACCCTGGCAAAAAGCAACAGGTGCCTGGCAGACAAACACAGATGCGCGTAGCAACCAGCTGAGGGCTGTGTGACGGATCGGTCACAGCCTCCCTCGGTGGAGCCGCGCCTAGTTTTCTGTCAGCGAAGTAGCGTCTTTTGCACATGCCCTCGTGAGTCGTCCCCTCAGAGGAAGCGCTCTACGTTTGATGGGCAGCTAGCAGGAAATGGGAAGGAAAAGCTTCATTTTCATTTTAGCGGCGCCGAACAACAGGGATCTCAGATGGGACATTTGTATCACACAAATACACCGTGCCTGTGCTTGAGCATGGATTCTCATATTAGCTCAAATCAAAATCTGATCATCAAAATCATTTATAGCTAATATGAAGTAACTGGGGTACCGTACATGATCCCCTCGACGTCTCAGAAAATACACTGTCAGGACTTTAGTTTTAAACTAGATTATACAGATTCAAACTACACGAAACCTGCTGATCGGTCCGTGTTTGTTTTCTGTTTCCGTCCGCTCACGTTGGCAGTGGTGCCACGTTGCAGCTGCAATGGGCAGCGGGTGAGATGACGCAGGCGCCAACCAGCACAGTCATGTGATCATGAGAAGAAAACCACTCGGTTACAAACATCACAGAGGCTGAGGATGCATGGCGACAGGCTCCTGGGTATCTGGATACTGGAAACACCCCCCCCCCCCAGGATTCCTCCTCCCCCAGGGGGACTTCACTGGCACCCAGGGAATGAGCCCGGGCGACACAAACAGCAGTTTACAAAACCGATTAACAAACTTCCAAGTCAAGCAGCCAGGAAATCCAGTCACTGCGGCCGGTCTCTCCTTACTAACACACAGTAAACGTGCTGTATTCTTAGAATAATAATTTGCAGGTGTGTAGGTGGGCTTTACCCCCACCTCATGCCTCCCCCAAAATATCCACACCTCCCCTGTGTTTCGTAAGTCATCCCTGTGAGTTTCTATGAGGCAAAATACCATGGAAATATGGAAATAAGAAGGAAACACATCACAGATCTTGCCACACAGGAAGCAGAGAAAGACGGAAGAAGGTGTTTGATACTGCAGGGATAATTAGTGATAAAAATGGCACGGCTTCTTAAGTCTCCACACTGTGATTCTCAGGAGCAGGTTGTGAAATCGTGGACGAACGCTTACTCTTTTCCAAAAGCGAACTGGTGAGTCTATACAAAAATAACAGTAAAGGTATTACTGTATTTTTTTTATAGATTAGTTATAGGGTGTGTTTTGTTATTAGTATTTTGTGGGTCTGTATTTTTCATAAAACACCTGCATTTCACGTCTACCTAAAACTGAGAACTGACCCTATGCATGTGCAGATTTTAACATATTTCCTATATGTTTATTTATCATTAATCGATCATAACTGTTCATGTATTTCATGTAATTATATTTGTTCATGATTTGTATGAGTAGTAACGGAGTTCCTAAATTGCTTGTACCCCCCCTCAAGTAAAGTCTTACCTTCTTTTCTACTCCTGGCTGTGTTTTAGTTAAAATAAAACCATATATTAGAATATATACATTACTGGCTCCTTTTAATCTTAATACTCCAGTTCCCATGAGTCCTTGCTGCCGTGATAAGGGCAGGAGTCCAATTGATATCTGAAATGCTCAGGAGGAACTGAAGGGGTTAATTACAATCTGAGTTAATGAATCATATCATTTCCCCCTCAATTATATTTCCTCACATTCTGGTATATTTTAAACTTTAAACTAAATTTTATATAAAACAAATAACAGACCAAAAGTTTCCATGGAGATTGTTGGCATTTAATAGAAATGCCACTACAGTTAGTTATCATTAACTCAACCCAGAGAGCAAATCTATATATTTCAGTTAAACTGACTACTCTAAGATTAATTCTGAGGCTTTCTGTTATATTTCTAAATAGAATGAACCTTTCAAGCTGCCTTTATATGAACAGAGCTGTCAGGTTATGGTGCCGAATCAGCAGCCTCCCGTATTTAAGGGCCACATTCCTGACTGGATTTAAGGCAGCAGAAGAGGGTCATTCTGCCCGTCTAAGGATCAGTAACATATCAGCCCGCTGAAGCAAACAGCCAGGGAGCAAATGAATGCAAATTACAGCAGCTAAGAACTGTGGCGACAGAACTTGACCAAAATCTAGGGAAATGCCTGACGTGCCAGTTTTACAAAACAGGCGTTTTAAAAACTTGAATCCTTCATAGTGAGATCAAATATTCCAGCGACTGTCCCAGATTCCCAGATCTTTCTAACACATGCTATTTCTCAGGGTTTAATGTACTGCATTATATTCCCATACCCCCCCCCCCCAGCTATCATTCCCCCTCTCAGATACTGCTCTATGTCACATGAACTGAGGGATGCGAACCAGAGTGTTCATCATTTCTGTCAGTTGTATTACAAGTAGTAAATTATTTGGTTGGGGGAAAGCACACACATGCAGGCATTCAGGCAGATGCACAAACACCAACAGACTCCTTCTGACAAAACGTCCAAGAGACACGAGCTGTGACGTTTGTGTTTAGCCCCCGACCATCACGTCAATCAATTAATGATTATATCATTACTCAAATCATAATTAATACAAAATTCAGCAGAACACTACAAAAAGAGAAAAAAGACATGATACCAACTGTCAAGCAAGCCTTCAGGCTCTCACAAAATAATTTACTTATAATTCTGAGTGCTTTTATTTTTTGTCTTAATAAAAAAACAGAATACTGAATTAACACATGGCATCAAGTTAGGTGTCTCAATCGGTGCGGTTCATCAGTTAATTATTTACTGGAGATCAAGGGTGATTACCACCTGTAGACTTTAAAGTTAAATAAAAAGCTTACTACCGCATCTAAAGTAAATCGGTATTTGGCAGTGTGCTGTCCACTGCCATTTAATTAGCAACATTTTTATAATGTATTTGTTTGTAAAGATACAACCGCGCGGTTTTTCATTTGTTCCGGCATGTTTTGACGTGCCTACCGGGCTTGGGCGTCTCTACGTCCCATTTGGTGCATTCCAGTGCCCCGTACTGCCTGGACGATCTCCGCTCCTTGTCCATGTCTTCGCAGTTCGCCGGAGTACCTGCTTACTGTGGAACTGACAAAATTTTGATGCAATAACTAAGAAACAGCAAGCCTAAAAACGAAGTTGCCCGCAAATCTTTGACTTGTTAAGCACTACGTTATTGTAAAGATAGGACTGTCAGATGTCACGAGATCCATAATTTCCGTGGTTGCAAACAGCGCACATCGCAGGAAACGTGCAGGTGTTCATGCCAGTTGTACTGTGGCTTTGGGTGTGTGGGATATGCGATTAAGAGATTCTCCGCTAAGAGTAAAAAATAATGGGTAGTGTGACGGCGCCACCTTGTGTTAAACATGGGGACTGTCCGCATTCAGCAAAAGGAACTGCGGTAAATTTTAAATCTAACATCTGCCCCGAATTTTTTGTACGACGGTCATGGAAACCGCAATATAGCTCTGGTTTTTCTTCATAATCCATAAATTGATAATCCATACGTTTTCCTGTGCAGTTTATATTGAAGTAAGCTTCCATGCAAAATTTGCAAAAACCCATCCATCCATCCATCTATCCATCCCTCAAACCAAAATTAGTTTATCAGTGTGCTAGAAAGAGAAACCATAATTAAAGGATATATAATAGAATATCAAAATTCTGAATATATAAGTATTAAATTTTCGAATCAGGAAGGGCCATGTTGCTTACTTAGGCCTTGACCACACATAAACGGGTATTTTTAAAAACGTAGCTTTTTCTATTCCTCTTGGCCTTCTGTCCACACGCAAACGGTGTTTTACGTCACTGAAAATGGGGCTTTTGTAAAACCCTGTCTGGGGTGAAGATTTTCAGGAACAGGAAACTTTGGCTTGTAACGTCAGATTGCAAGAGGGTCTAGCTGCAGACGCCTGTTGAGTGGAGCTCCACCCAAAATACGTCACGTCCACCGGAAACATGTGACCTTTAAGGGGGTAAAGTGGAGCTCTGGTTAGGGTTAGGTTTAGGGTTAGGGTTAAGGTTAAGGTTAGGGTTTATTCGCTGTAACAGAGTTGAGGTCACATGTTTCCTGTGGAGGTGACGTGTTTCCAGTTTAGCTCCACCTCCACTCTACAGGCGTCTGCAGCTGGACCCTTCTATCAGATTCTGCGCCGTTCACGGTTTACATTACCCTAGCAGAACTGGTAATAAGGCTTCTGATTGGCCAAAATGGATTTATGGTTAGAGTTACATCGCCCCCTGTTGCTCCCAAGCAATCGAGAAAAACTGCGAGATTAGCGTAAATAACCGTAATATCACGTATTTCTTCGGCGTTCACCCATTATCACCAGCAGGTGGCAGTAAAGTCATATCGTGTCTTTTTCGTCATTACTATTAAAGTTTCTCTCGATTGTGTTGGAGCGTTTCTCAAGTGACAATTAACATCTGCGAAACAGCAAGTGTAATCCCCACACCATAATGTCACTTTTGCACAGCAGAACATCATTTCTTACTATTTCACCTAGATTTCAAAAAGTTTTACTACATGTGTGCATATGGTTTTGTACAATTATCATTTGGCACAATTTTCAGTTGCTTTCATCTTGTTGGTTATGTAGATAGATTATGTAGTTTTCCCATTCCCAATAAACCGCCAAAGCTATATATGTTATATATGTCACACGCAAAACAGTTAACCAAGCTTTCAAAATGATTTTAAAATATATTCCAAGAATTGCAGTGATACAGCATTCATTTTGGTATCTACGGCCCACGTTTTTGTCGTTATTTGTTGTTCTTGTGTTGCCATTTTACTATTATATAGTGCTGTGTGGCTTTTTGTTCACTATTGTGATGTTTTGAGATCTGAAGAAGTTACATGTGCATGCCAGTGTCTCTTTAGCCAGTGAACTTTACGGACCGCAATGTAGAGCCTTGCAATGTTGAAACTGGGCATGAATAAGCATCAGTTTGCTAGAGAAAAATGATCAGTCATTGACAATGAGTAAGTGGGAACCAACTATCATTCAGAATTTTGGAGCTCAGGAGCAGACTTATGCTGGCATTTTGACAGCATATTTTAGTATTTCAACTCTCATGGTTAAAACGATGCTGATTGCACTTTTCATTTTGGTGGCACTGACTAATTCATTGGTGGAATGATTTGCTTTTGAGACACAAATTTATTGTTTTGGGAAAGTTACAGACTTTTGCAGCTAAACCATAGTTTTGTGCTGTATGTATTAACTGTTTTGAGAAATGCTCTTACAGTCGTGAGAATGTTAAGGATGTTTCATGAAATGTGCCAAAGCAGTCGAGAAAAACTAACTAGAACAGCAGCTAACCCAGATGTGTGCAATTCAGTCAGTTGTTATTATTCATGATTGGTCACAAACACACAGCGTTAAAACAGCGATGGAACTTCAGTTCGAATTAAATGTAGCCGAATATAATGTAACAAACAAGCTGACCTTTTTAATGTGAAAAATTAATCACTTAAACTAAATGTCATCTGGAAAAAAAGGACTTAGCAAGTGTTTGAATGGTTACATAAATACATTATAGAAATTAGATCTACTGAATAGTGTATATAATGATGACAGGATATTGTTTATGGTTCGATGGCACTGCAGTTAGATTCTGGACAGAAAATGACAAGAGAACTAATAGATTGGTGGAAAAAAATCAAAAACTGTACAAAGAAATGCATAGTTTCATATATATCTTCCATTTATGTACAAACATACATTTAAAAGTTATTCTATTTATAAAATTAAATGTAATAAATTACAGATATTTACAGTACATTTATCATACATCTTACATTTAAGAGAGAAAATAGTGTGCAAATGCTGAATGTGAATACACTTCATTTTACCTAAGACCCTGGTGGTCTCAGGTTTACTGTATAAATGGTTTACAGCATATTGATGCAGAATCGGATTAAAAACATGAGGGAACAATACTACACATTCAACAGATGTTCCTAAATAATGACATTGATTCAGAAATATAACATCCAAATAAAAGCAGAGGATCATAAGTGGACATATTCAAAATGAATTGATTCTAAAAAGGTGATGAATATATATATTTTCATGGCAGCTAGTTATCACGGTTTTCAATTTTGAAGCAATTACCCAAAATGTAATGGTGTAGGAACCGAGAATGTACACATTTGCCATTGTCACTCAATTTTAATTGGTTTAAACTTTTCATTGACTACCTGCTGCCCCGCAGCTCTTAGTTACAGAGCCTTCTCACAGATGCAACGAGTGTAACTAGGACAATCATCATATGATAGACAGGTTGTACTAGAAAACAGAAAACCGAAAGTGAATCAGCCTTCTTTCCAGTTGTCTGGTAATTCTATAGTGAAAGGGCCTTTAGCAATACCAAACACTACAAACAAGCTTTGAAAGTATTGGCAGCAGGTGCTGTAGTGGATTATGCCCTGAAACTTAGAACTCTTAAGTGCTCCTGACGTACCTTTCTGGATTTATCACTACAATAATCACGGAAATAAAGGTAATTAATAGTATCTTTTGATCCAGTATATCACTCACTACCCTTCCTGGATATTGCACTTCTTTTAGCATATAAAGTCAAAGGCAAAATACACACTGACAGAGACCATGATTTTTCAGGTTTTAGCACCAGCGCAAACCCAAGCCGTCGTTTCCGTTTGAGTAAAAATTTAAGGAAAAAATTTAACACAATGCAACATCAAGTATCAAGTGAAATTAAAAAATAAGGGATTTAAAAAAAATATTTATACAATAGATGTTATTTTTAATAAAAATTTGCACTGGTAAAAAGCCTTGATAATCAGGCTCTAAGTGTCTGCAAAATGTCTAGCAGCTACTGGAGACCGCTCCCCTGTCCATCTGCTTTCCTCCTCAATGTTACCCTCTAGTGGCTGTTAATTTCTGTACATATTCACCACAGTGCATTCATTCCATTTTCATTGCTTCCGCCCACAATGTTTTCACTTCTGCCACCTTAAGTGTGAGAACTTGCCCAGGAATTTCTGACTAGCACGTAGCATAACCCGCAGCTTAATTGGTAAAACCCACTAACTTGGGGGCCTGAGATTAGTCTTACTGAAGCCCAGAGCTTGATCTCAAACCAGCGATGTGGAGAAAGATTTAACACTCTATCATCAGGCATAATAGAGTAGTCTAGAGAAACATACTCCTACTCTTCCTGGTAATATCAGTAAATAAAGGTCAAGGGTGTCCAAGGGTGACAGGCAGTCACAGAGTCAGGGGGGTCCATGGAGACGGGCAAAGTCACAGGGTCAGGGGGGTCCATGGAGACGGGCAAAGTCACAGGGTC
>JAODJW010000094.1:8584164-8607492 GCA_026777045.1 Hyperopisus bebe
CACAGGGTCAGGGGGGTCCATGGAGACGGGCAAAGTCACAGGGTCAGGGGGGTCCATGGAGACGGGCAAAGTCACAGGGTCAGGGGGGTCCATGGAGACGGGCAAAGTCACAGGGTCAGGGGGGTCCATGGAGACGGGCAAAGTCACAGGGTCAGGGGGGTCCATGGAGACGGGCAAAGTCACAGACCCCACAGGCAGTGCTCAGTTTTACACAAGCCACAGTGGAGGAGTCGAGCCAAAATTATGACAGCAATAACTGAAAATATGCCAGTGACATGTCAGTATGAGACAGTTACAATTTATATTACGTCTCCGGAAAATTAACCACCAGTGAGAGACTCCAGCTCCTTACTGGAGGCGGTGGGTGGTTGATACAGAGGTGGGTAAAGTGTCAGAGACTGATGTAAACTTCAGCGTAAGCCTCTCCAGATGATTCACCCTTTTCCCCTAAGTCCCCTGGTCAGTGGATAATTCCTGCAAAGGTATTGAGGGGCAGAAGAAGGGCTTTGCTCATGTACTTGCTCAGTCCAGCCTGCTTCTCCCCACCAAGGCTGAACTTATTATTTGCGCTCCTCTGGACGCTGTATCCTGGATCCACACACGGGGTGATTTCAACACTGGCAAACAAGAGCAGTTGAAATGTCAGTGTGTTATTGTTTTTTTTAAGGAACATCACTTTTGCTAGTCTGTCACGATGCTCCGGACGTCTTGCCCTAAGAATCACGCACCGCTGACTACTCACCTTTGAACGTCTTTAAAAGTCCGGCGTGAATCTTTGTCAAGACAAACATTGAAACTTTTATTCTCAAGTGACTGGAATTTAATGTTACATGTCCTGATTTTGGTCTCCTGCCAGTGCAAGGTGGAAAAAAAAGGATTTACGATCAAATGGTTACCAGCCGCAGGTGCATATTGTAAACATTTTAATCACAAGTGAGCAACTAAACATATTCATACAGTACTGGGCAAAAGCCTGAGGCAGTCAAAGATAATGTCTAAGGCTATTTATCTTGGTAGTAAGTGCATATTTGCTCAGAACAAACACAACTGAGCATTAGAAGTTATGCAAATCAACAGTAACACAGACTAACAAGAATTTCATCTGTTCTCCAAAAAGTTACTGATATCTTGTTGGATGGCTAGATGAACACCGATTCAAATACATTGGTATGTCGGATGGTTGCTGCAAATACTGGGAGGAATTTAATTTTTGAGTTTGAAATGGCGAGGCTGCCACACTTCAACGAACATAAAATCCAAGTTTTACACCAACATGAACATCATTTAAATATCTTCTTTGGCTGGCTAAGACGTCTGTACAGTACTGCACATAATATGTATACACAGAATTATATTTAAAAAACACCCACCGTGTTGTTTTTTGATTTGAAGTCAGCAAAATTTACAGTCAGCCAGTCGAGATCTGGGAGTAGAACGGCCATATATGAATAATCTCATATAACGCAAGATCTGCTGTGCATTAGTACTAATACTACTTAATACTATGCTTTGCTATTACCACTGCTACTACTACTAATAATAATACATATGCATATTTAAAATACATTGTACTTACAGCACACCGTGGAGTATGGCATGTTAGTACTATGCATACTATTTTTATTATTTCTTTTATTTCATATGAGAACATTTAAGTTGACTATTTGCACGTGCCGCTCGGTCTGATGTGCAAACGTCACAATTATCCTGTGCATCGAAATGTGGGTTCATGCCGGGTAAACAATGGCAAGACGGTGCCGTTTTGAAAATGCTAATGTCAGCATTTGTTTGTTTCCACATTTACAGGGAAATGCACAGCTGAATGTAGCCGACGTCCCGTTAACTAAACCAGATAACAGGTGACATAAACGCTGTATAGATATGGTAAGAAAAATACATATAAATATAAATAGATTTTTTTGGGGTATTTTTAATGGAGAGAATGGATTCTGCTGTAATCAGAGGGTTTATGCTTCCTTGTTAGGTTTAGATCAGCGGAGCTACTGAAGGAAGGGATTTTCCCTGCTAGATTACATATTACTTCCGTATTTCTGGACGCCAGTTTAGACACAACCTTACTGGAACATAACTGCCCTCAAATAGCCCTTCACAGAAGTACGAGCAAAGCGCAAGTTGACAGAATTATAGTCTAATTATATGGTCTTCTGGTCGATAACGATAATATCAGATGTTTAGACAATATAAATTTTAACATCAAACTGTTTTTAAAAAGTGTGAGGTATAAACAAGATTCTTATATTGACAATTAATAACAGATCTCTTTTCCTGAATTACCCCACTGGCTCAAAAGTGGAATCAACTAAAACACTGATTTTTAATCGTTTCAATCCTAACTGAATGACCTGCACTTAATTGTGATAATTACTGTCAGTTGCGGCACAAAATATTTGATTGCTTTAGTGACAAGATAAGAGGTGTTACTATGCAGTGGCCCATGATTTGTAAATAGCATCAATTCTAGAGTATACCTTACGTGATTTAAAACCTCACCTTCTGTTTCACTGGGTGGAATCGCATTGACATGCACTTCTGTTGTTCTTAGTAAAATATTCTTTTCTAGCTCTCTGTTGCTTAGGGAAGCCTGAAGAAAACAGAAAACATGGTGACAACGTAGAAATATGCAGTTAAGGCTGCCAGACACTTGCACAATAATCATGTAGTAAGGCAGCCAGCAGAAGAAGGCTGATAAACACTGAACACAGCTATTGTAAAGCACACTTGCTAATCATAAAACAGGCCTGTTTACCTTTCTGTAGCTAATGGAGATGAACGCCCCACATGTTTCTGTAACAGTCTTCTTGTGTCTGATAGATGCATCTGAAAAGACCAACATCAGGTCAATGAAAAGGGTAAGACCTGGTGAATGAGGGCATGAAGCACTGACCACCCAGGCCACCCTATACAGTATGTCCCGGACCTTTGTGGCTGATCTCCGGGAATTCGGCCTCCAGGTTGGAGATGAAAACATCTTCGACTGGGTCCTTTGCGTTGGAGAAGCAGATCTGCGAGCACAAATGATACAGACCCGTAGAAATCAGAACGTGAATCGGCCAGTCTGTTGCCTTCCACACTGTCTGACAGTTTCCCTACAATTAATCCAATACCAGGTTCTGCTGAGCTTGATGCCCAACCCTAGATGCCCGTCCATCACAGGACACACACATACACACTATGTGAAATGTAGCCACACCACTTGACCCAATATGCTTTTACAAACACAAGAGGAAACCCACATCAAGAGGAAGAACATGCAAACGGCACACACACAGAGCCAATCACGATCACCGACCCAGAAGCCACAGTGCAGCCCACTGAAACACCAACAGAACTTCCCCGTAGATAAAACCACAATGCACATTTGGATGGAGAATACCAGTGGTACAGTACAATACAAGAGACAAGCTGAATTTTCTTCAGTAAGTATTGATACGAATGCGTAAAATGAATTACAAACAATCTGTGACATAATTTCATATTAATGAGGACTGAGGAAACCAAGGAGTCCATATATAAGCAGTCAGCACCCACCTTGACAGTGTAGATGGTGAAGAAGACAGGCTGAAGCGCAGTGCGGATATAGTAGGAGATCACGTCCACCAGGAAAGGGCTGGGCTCCGAGCAACTGGAAGTGTTCGATTGCTGCAAGGAGAAGCCCAGAGCTGTAATCTTACTGAGGCACTGTATCACTGCACGTCCTCAGATTGCCCAACAAACTACCCAACATATCCTGAGCCACTTCTGGCAAGGCCTTGTTTCTGTACAAACACTAATGAAGCGTATATTTATTTGCTAGCTATTTTGCAAACGTATGCTGTATTTTCCTGATTCGTACCGTTCTCGCCATCTGTGGAATCATGTATCCGAGGCTGGTGATGTTGCAGTCATACCACGGATCTACCCGCCCCAGGTAGGCGGCCACAGAGCAGATACTGCTCCTCATCGACGAAACGTTCTCCTAGGGACGAACAGAGGAGCACTTCTGAATTCTTCTACTCTAACAGACTGGATGACAGTGACTGACCCAGAGAAAGGGGGCAGCCTTACATTTCTAGGAGAGGTTGCAGCAGGGTCATCGGTGACTGGAACATAGTACATCTGTAGGTTGACTCTTGTCGTCAGAAACAGACGCCTTGCCTCCCTTTTCCTACATATAAGAAATTAGTAAATTAAAAATACAAAGTAGAGTGATAGAGCATGCAAATATTGCTTTCAGAGACACAGATTGGCATAATGACAACCACTAACAGACTGCTATGTAAAGAATCTTTTTTTATGATGTCATGATGTCAAAGATTATGATGTCATAGCCACTATGTCATGAGGTAAGGTGTAAGCCGGTCAGAGCTGAGAACAAAATTTACCTCAGGGAGTAGTAGGCCCTGGCGAGCTTTCCCAGCACTCTGTCGTCACCCATAACCACAACACGAGCAGTGAAGTGGCGCTGTTGCTTAGGCAACGGGGTGCTCCCGCTGCCCGCTTTCCTCAGCAGCGTACCGCTGGTGCCCGCCTCCTCCAGGGAGTCCTGTATGAGCACCATGCTGTCCGTCATGGACGGCTTCATCCTGATGCCGCCCCGGCGATTGAGACGGACTGGCTCCTGCTGTTCCTGTGCGCCCCCGCTGCCTCCCATGGGGGTATCGGCACCCATCCCCAGCAGCTCACTCGCCGGCAGGTCCCGTTCGATGCCACTATCTGTGGACATGACGGAGTACCGGGGCATGTCGGAGCCCAGGTCCGCCGGGAGGTCCGCCATGTCGAAGTCATCCTGGCTAATGGAGTACTGCTCAGTCATGGAGCCCGGGCGAAAATGCTTCGCCAGCTCCTTCCCTGGGAAAGATTTTGTAAAAGGTTGTCAGAATCCAGAACTGAGGCCATGTTAAATGCACGGCCCAATCAAATACGCAAAAAGCAGAGTGGACTTCTGAATGAATCGCTGCAGCCTCTTTTGCAAGTACTTAAACAATTGCTAGAAATGTACAGGCAGCACTGGGGCAGCACAGAGTCCCCAAGGACCCGAGCGACAGGGCTACTCACAGAGGTCATCATCCTCCTTCCATAGGTGGAAGCTGAACTCCGGATTGGGAAGCGGAGAGACGTACGGGGACTGGGTTGATGGTTCTAAGCAAAAGGACGATGCAAAAGAGAGAAAACAACAAGAAGCTCAGAAAAACAAACTACAGCTGTTGTAGAAAAAAAATGCATTTTTAAGCCAGTTTAATGGACAATTAATGACAATATTCGAACTTTCAAGCAGGCAGGAAATCTGACCAGGTACCTGCGGACTGACCTGGGCAGTGGCTGCGGGCTGTATCTCGGCGAGCAGCGGCAAGAATCTTGTCATATAGCTGCTGCAGCTTGTCGGTGTGCTGGGCGCGCTCTGTGCTGACTTCCTCTGCAGATTGCTCCACTGCTGCCACCACTTCCTGGAAGTACGGCTCGACCTCATGGCCAATGTCCTGGTGGGCATTCAAAGGGTTATAAATAGAAATGGCTGGGGACTGGCCATCTGAGCCAAACACCTCTGCACACTGGCGCCCAGCTGGTGATCTCATTGTTGAGTATGCTGGCATCTATGCCGTAGGTCAACTCTGACATGAGCTCGCGAATGGGACGCCTGAATGGAGGCCGGCCTCATTTATTTTGTGCGATCTTTTAAATGGAAGAGGCGAGGCGGTTTGACTGACCCCCAGGGCACCAGCCAGCATGGAGCCCTGGCAGTTCTCCCCCAGCGCCGCCTGCACCGTGTGCTGGATCACGCTGCACATATGGCCCAGCGAGCCCCGGATCGAGCCCGTCGGCTCCATGTCGGCCCTCACGGCTTCCCCGAGGGGTCCCGAGAAGACACTGGGGTCCGCAAACACCAGCACCCTGCGGGAAGAGATGCAGTCAGCATGCGACGCGAGGCAGAGAAACCCTGACAGGCTACGCCGCATGCAGAACAAAGGGCTAGTTAATCACCAACCAGCCAGCAATAGGTGTTTGCACTGTGGATATGAACAATCTGCTAAGCAAACGAATGCAGTGATAGCTAGAAAAGGCTTACTTCTCATGGAAGGGATATGACTCAGTTTTCAAGTTCTGCTCGGCGAGTACCATCCTCTGGTACATCACACCTAGGGACAGAATAACAGGTTGATGGCTGCAGTTTCTGAAGACCAGCATGCAAGGACAGTAGTACTTTGACTAGGCCATAACCAAAGGGACATCAAACACAGCGTTAATGGGCAAACTGGTGTAGAGGTGAAGGAAGCACGGACTTGCTGTGAAAGACTGCATTCTTCCCAGTGAAGTACAAAGTACAGTGGCACACTTCCTGTTCAATCATAAGCATGCCTGCGCATTCTGAATAAATGCAGATTAAGAGAATTGCATTGTGAAATTCCCAGCTCAAATTCCAGGCGGGGGAATTTAGGAAGTCCCATGATCACGACTAGGATAAGTGGTTAAAAGGGGGGTGGGAACATAAGCAGGGGAGTGAAAAACATAACAAGTATACGGGCATCTAAAGGGTTAAAGGGGGGACACTCAGCCACAGACGGGCAAACGTGTATTTTCACTGCTGTGACGTCAAACAGAGAAACACACTCACTTTTGTTCATTTTGCCCATAGCCAATATGTGTCCCTACGCATTGCACACGATTGCACCGTCCGGATCGCAGTGCCGCATACCTGGCGTGGACATTTCCGTCTTCATGTGCTTGGCGTAGCCGAGGCCCACGATGCAGTATGGCTGCGGCAGGATCAGCAGCCGCTTGCAGATGTCATACACCCGCTTGTATAGTTCGTCCGGAATGTAAGAAGCCTGTGACATGTAAAAGACAACAGGGTGGTACCAGATTCGCCATGGGAACTGACTGCGAGCCAATGGGAGGGGTAGGACGGCTATGAATAATAAGCAGGACTGCAGCATGCAGATTGAAATCAGGACTAACACAAAACAGGAAATCTAATACAAATTAAAAAAAAAAAAAAGCAGAAAAAGAGGAAACGTCAACAACGTGAATTTTCCCGACGGCCATTTGAGACGAACACAGTGGAAGGGAAGAGCAGATACTCCCAAACACGAGAAGAGTGAGTTTGTGGGTGGGAACGACTCTCACCTGAATGACAGCGTAGATCAGAGTGTGAAGGAGCGGAATAATGTACGTCTTAACGTCCAGCCTTTCCGCCTGTAAGAGCCAGAAGAAACTCAGGGTAAGTTGATCTCTCAAAGTACTAATGCGGTAAAATGGCCAGGGGTGGGGTGACTTAATCTTTACCCCCCAGGTGCTTTTTGTAGTACAAGCTTTAAATCAGTACAAAAGGCATCCTGTCAGGGTGTCCCCTGCTGTTTTCTGAATAAGTGTCTAACAGTAAATGAAGTTGTGTGTCAACAGCAAATCTTCCTGTAAATTTCTCGTTGATACAGTTTGTTTTTTCCTAATGTGCATTTGGGAGCGGGCCACGATTAGTGCCAGCACCTGTTTTGTGGTGTTACAGGCTGATTCTGGACTGTGGGGTTGCTTGACTCTTCGTAGAGTCATAGTCTTAGTAGATGTTTAACACTTATCCCAGGGTTATTTTGAAATTTCTCCAGTAACGGGGCAAGAGTTCAACCGACTTTACCACCCCTCCTTCGAGCAGGTCTTCCCACAGCACTAATTTGCGAGGTTTTCTTTAAGCCTTTGAACCAAGATGGCTGCTTTTTGGTCGCTATGGTTTCTGCCCGTACCCTCTCTAGCTCCTTGACCACCACTTTCACCAAGGAGAGGCTGTTCATGGGATGGTTCTGGACCTTCTTGTGCAAAGTCCAACGCAGCATCCCTTCAGACAAGGTGAAGAAAAGATACACAGCTGTTACAGGACTTTCTGCCAAACTGGTCACCTGTTTTTCCCTCTATAACCAGGCCTCTGGAAAAGCTGTCTTTTTAGAAACTTGCTGGTAAAAATGCATTACAATGAATGATTGTACGATTGGCTAGATCAGCAATTCTCAACCCATGGGTCGCGACCCAAGTTTGGGTCACAGCAAGTTCTGAAAGGGTCACGCTGCAGAGTTGCAAATGTAAGCATTTTACATCCGGCAAGCTCCTATGCTAATCCGCGATCAAATTTCCCAACCCCCAATTCTAGAATTAACCTATGGGTCTTGGTTCTGCAAATGCTTAGCGCAAAACTAGTGACCACTCAACCAATCCAAGAAGCCAAACCACAGCTGCTTCATTCAAAATCCACTGGCACATCCAATTAGATTTGTGAGATAGGCATTGATTGGTGTAAATTGCATCGTGCACTGCAACAGCTTTAATTTAAACCTATACTTGAGATAGGATTGCGACTTAGTTGACATGGTAAAAATTGGGTTGCAGTGCAAATAAGGTTAAGAACTGCTGAACTAGATTAAACTCAGTTTGTAAAATGACCCACCCTCCCAATTCCACGTTGTCAGCTAATTTTGCGAACATTTCAATGAACTTCACATGAGTCGCACAAGTTATTCAAAAACCTCAGCGATGTGAACCTTCAGCACTTTAACCACAGGTATATTTAAACACACTGTGCTTTATCTGCTCTCATTCACAGAGGCACACAAGGTTATACAAGCACGCATTGACAAAACCACCCTCTAAATATCAGATGAGCATTACTTTTAGCTAGCACGTCATGTATTAGCATTATCTATAAAAACAGTGAATTTCTGTATGGTCTGTAACCTCAAACACATGCAGACGGGGGTATTGCTTTGCTCACCTCGGTTGAACAGGGAGGCTGGGTGACGGGAGTCCACCTCTCTGAGTACCGCCTGGAGGCTGCGGTAAATGTCGGACTCCGCTGCCATCGAGGAGACACTACCGCCTGCTGAGAAACACAGCAGCACAGTTGAACACTGATCCTAGATCAGTGATGAGCCAGCGCCCTCTCAATGAGTGTGTGAAGGACAACTATGATCACGGTCACATGTATCATAATTACAACAAATATGAATTATTTTGATGCTTATCCATTTCGATAATACTTTACTTAAAGTATAAGCCATTGTAATGAATTATGATGGTATTTATAGTGTATTATAAACGAGAACTTCATAGAGCATTCATAATGCATAATTAACACGGTTATCATGTGTTATGTCTCTTTATATATCGTTATAGCTGTGTTGATGAAACTTGTAAATGCATCATTATGAATTATGAAGGTATCTATAATGCATTATACATGAGTGCTTTAAATAAAGTGTTACCTTAATTTATTAGAAATCATACAGCACATCTAAAAAACTAGAAAAGATCTGCCTTGGGAGGGTTTGTTATACCTGTGGGCTCCATGCTGTCTTTGCTGTTAGATATTTCCCAGAAGGCCATGGGGCTCACGCCTCACAGACGATGATGCCGAAAGTTCACCCCTGCATACAAATGGGTGAGGGCTTGCATCAGATCAGAGTGGCTGTTCTCTGGTGAATCCCAGAGAGCACACAGAGGGATCCCCAAGATAATCAAATGTAAGATGGAGGTTATAATCTTTCTTGTACATCCTGGTGGACAAAACCCAAAATACCACAGGCACAAGAGTGTGACGACAAAGCCTTTTCATGTTCGGTGGCAAGACAACTGTTCGACATTTATCCAAATAATGGACACATTGTTAAATAATTATAGCAATAAAATAGTAACCACAAAGTGGTACACACTAATCAAGAGTAACACCTTTGTGACAGGTGACCTGCAGCCTATACGGTCGTCTACATGCTGCCTGTCAGCAGTTTTAAAGGCCTTCATCCTGTTAGTGCAGCCTGTCAGATTAGCATGTTTAAGTTTTTTTGTATGTTTTAATAGTTTTCATTTTCGCAGTTGTCTTTTCGTTATTATTTACATTTTTTAAAAGTAATTTTAAGTTGTCTAATTATGCACTATCACTTAAAATCGTATCTTAAAACACCTTAATTTTGTTAAATGGCAGTTGGGTCAGCTTGTTGTGTTTAGTATGTCTTAGTTTCAATTCTTTCTTTTGTACCGCACTTTAACTACTGTTATTTCAAAATGCACTATATAAATAAACTTGATTTGACAGAAGCCTTTCATATGAATTCTCTGATTACTGTGCTTGTGTCTGATGAGCCAATACTGCGGACTTAGCCTCATTTAAAAAGATCTGATATAAATACAGAACCAAGAACAGCAGACGATGCTGGTAACAGTAGCTAAACTGACTATGTACTGACGTGCTTCCATGGGTCCTTCAACCAGCCATAAAACCACAAGGAACTGAAGGTGGGGTGAAATTAAACTGCAATAAATCCGGTGACCTCTTTAAAACAAAACCCACTGCATATTAGCCATATTGCATATTGCCTTGCATATTAGCCCATATTAACCTAGTCGCGTATTAGCACAACAAATATTTTGTCTTCTGCTACAATGATAGGAAGGGTAGGTGTTAGTATCACTGAATATTTAATTAGTATTTCTTGTTGGACAGTTATTGCTAACAGTATGTTTATTACTGCCTTTGTATGAAGACAATGGTATGTCTATCATTAACTGCTATATACCAAGTTAACTGATGGCTGGTATTGCTAAATTGCTAATAAGCACACAGTTTTTAACTCAATAACTTTAACTAGTATTTATACTCATTCCAGAAATGCACTTTACTGTACACCACCTTCTAAAATACTTTGGCAGGGAAGCAGCTGCGAGATCGCGAGTTTGTGCTAGCTACTCTGTGTGCATAGGTTATCAATCTTATGTGAGATATAAACAAAATAAACAGCCAACTACCAGCCATTACCACCTTAAAACAACAGTTCGAGATAACTGTTTAGATATTTACCTAATGTAAAATTCACACTGCGCACTGCTGGGCTAGCCGCTAGTATTCAGAAACACCTGTACAACCAGCAAATCAGCAATCAGTCACATCTTCGTACAACAGCGATGACGTCATTGGCTTCTCAGAACTGAAGGCTTTCGGAGCAACAGAGCAAAAACACTGTCTTTCTCTCAGTGGCATCTTAGCACCAACTCCCTGTTCACCCCAAAAATCTTGCATCTTATGCTTCCTCCAGCCTGCTGGCCGTGCATCCCGGTGTATATTAAATGACCGGTATCCCGTCTATACACATTTAAGCGACACAAGGAAATTCCACTCTGCACAATGAGCCGTCGCAGAACAATGCAGGGAAATCATACGAGTCTATCCAGCAGGTGACAGATCTGTTTCACTGGACGCGGCATCTTTCAGATGTCCTCGTACCACAAATGCTTCACCACGCTTCAAATTAAGCAGTTCATATCGATGAAACAAACCCACCATCAAGCCATAAACGGTGCGAGCATAAAATACAGCGTTCCCCGACACGTAATAAAATTAAACTCAGGAGCATCATACAACTGTAAAAAGAGAGCGCAAATTGGCATCTGTAGCTCGGTCAGGCGAGATAAAAACGCAAATTCTTTCCTGTTTGGTGCTCCCTCTTATACGGGCCAAACGGACGACCAGACGCTACCCTGCAGTTTCCTGTGCCGGGATGCTGTTCTGCAGACGTGCCCATCAACCGGGAGGCCCTGGTTCGGCCTGGGTACGCAGCGTACCTGCCACACCATGCCGGTCTTCTCTCTCCTGATAATGCAGACTTTGTCCAGTGGGCGTCCATGCACTCGTCTTCACACGCGATTCGAGATCGAAAGTTTTCTCGTGAAAAACACTTCCTCTTGCTACTTATGACGGGTGTGGGTGGGGAGGGGGGAGCTGAAGGAGGCGGGATTATTTTAGTTCGTTCAAGGAAGGGGCATTGAGGAGGCAGGGTTGTCGGGAGAGTCGGGGGGCAGGGGGGGGGGCTGCCAGTTACAAAAATACAGTCTTCAGGTTCAAAGAATTAGCCCCTCCCCCCTCGCTCGTCATAGGCCTCGGGGGTGGGGGGGCGGATTGATGTGTCAAGGAGGTCATGCAAGAAGCCTTACAGGTCCCCAGTACAGCTGAGCTGCTCGCTACAGACCACAGACTTCCTCTAGCTGCAGCGTGTGGCCGACAGCATAAACGAGAGACAGAAATAACCGGCTTCCTGTCCACCCCATAAATGAGTAGGTGTTTTTTTTTGCGTATACAGATATATTTAGGTCAAGGCAGTATTTTTTTCCCCCCTCAAAAAGCTCCCCATATCAATGAGCCGAAGCACATACATGTGAGGCGGTGTTTAGATCTCACAGACATTCCGTAATACCGTTTCATCACGGAAGGGTCCAAAAGGCATATGTGCAGACGCCTAAAGCCCTGCTCCTGGCTGGCTGGCTGGCACGGAGCCAGCTGCCCAAGAGGAAGAAAACCTTGCGTTCCACACAAAGGAGGCATTGCGACTAGTGTGCGTGGGAGTGTCCTGGCACGAGCAGGGGGTGTTCTCACAGCAAACCGAGCACTATGCCAAGTTACTAAAAACATTTCAAAATGGCCGCTCCCCCTCCTCTAATAATGAGCCTGCTTAAGGGGGAGACGCCCTCCTTAAAAAGACAACGGACTGCAACATTTAGGCTAAGTTCAAACTACATGACTTTCCAAGTCATCCGATTGCTTTACCCGTTCACACTACACAACTTTGAACATTGTAATCGGGAGTCTTGAAGTCTGTGTGATTCACACAATGCCTGACTGATTGGCGACAGGGGTTCACACATTACAAGTTTCCTCACCAGGAAGAATCACTGATGAGTCTGTCTGGTCTCCAAAGTATGTTTTGTCTCGAAATCACACTGCTGTCCTCCGGGACTTTACCATCTGCTTTTAATATAGCCCAGAAGAGCCAATATAGACAACACATCACTGTTCTTAAAAAATACCGCGTTCATGTGGTAGGGCAAGTATTTTCAGCAACGTTAATTACGGCATTTTGTCCTGCGTATTCGGTGCTTTCACCGGGCTAGAGTTGGTTATGAATTAAGGCAGTTCAGGGTCCTTTGTGTGTTAAAAATAATGGGTTTCCTCCAAAGTGGTGAGTTCGAATTACATTCCCAAGAAACGGGTCATGTTTTCAGCTGATAGATGAACTTTCGATTCTATATCAGTCATGCGGGGGAATGTCGCTCACAGTCGAGGGCAAGGCATTCGGAATGCAAAGGCTGTGGTTTGCAGCCCACTAGTTCGCATCATCCATTCTGCATCACTGATGGTTAAAAATTACACGCCGTAAAGACAAACTGCCCCGGCTGTCGTCCTCGGACCAAAGTGAAAATGTTGCCAGAATGAGTAGGATGACAGACCATGTATCAAAGTGTCTGTGGTCATGGTGCCGAGAATTGCGTATAACCTTGAGATTTAATTTGCCTTTTAAGGACCAAAAAAAACAAGTGCCGTTCTTCCTTATACTGACATCACAATGTTGTCCGTTCCGGGGCTGGGAATCATAGGTGTTTTCTGCTGCCCCACAAATTTCTGAGCAGAAAATTTGATCCTCCTTCCTTCCTCACATGGCTCACTTCCTTTAAGATTTGAGGACAAATGTGAAAACAGGAAGGATTTTTTTTTTTGGCTTGAGGCAGAACCTGACAGCAAACACCGGACGGGTGACGTGGGGGAGGAAGTGGGGGGCGCATTGGTAGGGGGAGGGACTGTCTAGGGTGACAAGGGGGGAGGCTGTGACAGCTGGAAAGTCCCCTGTTGGGATCTGTACAGCACCTTAGAATAGAGCCTGCCATTCACCTCCATAGGGGAAACACCTTGAATTACACCTGGTAAACATACATGGTCTATTATTTCAAAGTTCCAAAAAAAAACCACAGGGGCGGCGTGTGGCTGGGTGGGCTGGAGAACTGTGGTTATGATCATACAGCTGTTGCTCAATCCCATGGTCAACATAATGATTTCACTATTAGGCCATTGAGCAAAGCCCATAACTTCCATTTCCTGCGTTGCTTTGAATGAAGCATCTGCTACATAAACTAAGCGTAATTATGAAATAACTCCACGTGTTTGTACATAGAAAAGAATTGGCTTGAACAAATATAATGATCCTTGTAACAGTACCTTCGCATTGATGTTAGGAAAAATGACCGGCTTTTGTTGTTTATCCGCAACCAGGTTGAGAACCATGGCTCTAAATTGCCGTACGATATGCGGGAACCCCATGCAGGGTGTCCTCGGGCGTGCGGGCATGCGGGCGAGTGTCCTGCTCCTCCTGAGATTCGCCCCGGGTTCACGGTCATCCCCTCAATGTCTAAGTGGCTGGGAAGGTGGTCGTATGGATGATGCTGGATGTTTTCCTGGGGCATTTCAGGGTAAATAATCAGGAGCAGTACGGCTCAGGCTCAAACATGAGCTGCCGCGCTAGAATAAATATGGTGTTTATTGCAAAAGAGTAAATTTAATAACTTTGTTCAACCACATATCTAAAAAAAAAAAAATGCATGTAGAGGGATTATCAATCAACAAGTTTCCTGCATTCACAGCTAGACAATAAGAGGAAGTGGTTTAGGGCCACTGGCAAGCTATGACTTCTCAGCTCTACCTGGACAGGCCGGGGGATTACTTCCCCACGGCCATCCTGTATGACGACAATGGGACTTTCTTAGGCTTTCAGATGCAGGGCACACATGGGCAAAGCCTCGCTGGACCATACCAACATGGAAAGGGGGGGGGGGTGTCATTCCTTACTAGGTAAATATCTCAGATTGTTTGACATGTCTTAACGGTGTTCTGCCAGGGAGCCTGTTTTCATTTTTATAAACCATCAGTAGTTCAGTAATTCAGCAACCAAATTAAATGGAAAGAATAAAAGGAATTGTAAAAAGTTTGCAGAGTCCCTGGTGGATAATCGGCTGCTGCAAACATGGCAGTGGTAATTAACTCATCACAGCATAGCCTTGATGATGCGTAAAGCATATTTTTAAAAGATTATAATGAAGCTGTGCTAAGCTACCAATCATTCTTTAAACTAATAGGTGACAGGGTGTTGATGGCACCTGAGTCTTTTGTTAGCATTCAATGCAATTCAAGCCAAGAGTTCCCCAGCCCCCCATACAAGATGACAGAGGATAGGCTACATTCACATAACCAGGCTGATTTTTTATTTTTTTTTGCGTTAATGAGATAAAGATCTGATGTTTTCAGGGCTCTGTGGACACAGAAATCCAGTCTTTTCAAATCACTTTAGATCGGATACGTATCTGATTCATGACCACGCCACATGAATGCGAACGGTCAGATCAGAATTCATGTAGCATTTGGCTTACATGCATGTGCTGGACGTGTTTTCTTGTATGTGGCGTAGATGGTTAGTGCGGAAAACATAGCAACGTGCACATGCGTGTCAGTTCGGGAGACAGACGCGTTCCGATTATAATTAGATACAGGTCATTTGTAACTATGAATGTGAGCTGTCAAGATAGGCAAATCTGAGCTGAGCAAACAATGGGGATTGGACGATGAGGCTTGGAATGCAAACATGGCCCTAGAGACAGGAGTGTTCATGTGGCTGGGACTGAAATCAGGCTCCTGTTATAAGGATCAGGGGCAATTCATGGTCAGTAAACATGTTATCAGACACTTTTCATATGCTATTCAATTGATCTCTTCTGCAAGTATGGACAGACTAACTCTTGTTAGTTTTTGTTACTTCAATGACCAATATTCTCAATTGCATCGTCCTTGTCTAGGTCGTCAGTCAGCCTTTTAGTACAGTAAATGTCTTTGTGCCTCCAAGCGCAGAAGATTATTGGAGAGTAAAATAATCATGACACAAATAACATGAGAGTGACAGAGGAGCACAAGGTCACCATATCCTGGATGAGCCCATACCGCTCTCCTATGTCACATGCTAGCAGAGGTCAGGCAACACTCTTCTTTACACCATATATAGTCTAAATCATAACATTCCTACAAGGGGTAGGCCCTAATAATTCAGATTTTGAATTTATTACTCAAGCACCAAAATATTCATCCGTTCATCTTCTGCTTATCCTTTGAGCCTGGGACCCATGCCTTGAGGCAGGGGTGATACAGCAGGGAACAGCCTGGAGGCCATGTCCAAACTATACGTGTCATCAAAACTAATTACATTTGCATCTTTCTTGCAAGTATCGGCTTCTTATTCCTGCCGAACCTCACATTCGCACCCCGCAAGTCACACCAGCCATTAAATTGACTGACACCCACTGGAGCGAGACGTAAACATGAGCGTGGTATGTATAGGAGTGGAATGGGGAAGGATTTCTTCAAAAACAGTGAGCAGTGGTGACCTGCGAGAGGTGGTGCACAGATTCGGCTTATCATCGAGTCACAATTGGACGCGCCGCGGAAACACCCAGTTCGGGCATACCCCCCCGAATACATGTGAACAAAAACCAGCACACATCACCTGGCTTTAAGGTCCAGTTTAAAGTATATGATTTGATGCCAATACCTCTATTTTAAAATGGCTGCTGCCACATGCCCCCAGCCACACTGTTAATCAAATACAGACATTGAAAGATTTGCCTATCTTAGGGTGGCTGTATAGAGAACAGTGGAATAAACAGTATGTTTTTTTGCAAGGTATTCAGTCTGCCATTCAAGCGTTATTTTTTTGGGTGATGTCTGTCTGAAGATGTATGGAATGAGTTTGAGGGGTTTTTTCAGTACTCGTGATGAAAGTTTCACAATTTTACACTCACTTCCTACACAAACCTTCGTAACTGTTTGCTCGAAAATGTATTTAAACAGGAATGTATGCTATTAATTTTGAATTACAGTAATTGAGTGCAGGTGGAAAAAGAAAAAAGTAAAGCGGTGAGCATTTGAATATCTGAAATAAGAATCAAACAATGATTTTGCTTAGTGCACAGAAATCTGGCATTTATGTGAGCAATAAAATTGATAAATTGATGATATTAAAAATACTATGATGACATGATTATATATATATATATATATATATATATATATTTAAAGACTGTGTCTTTAAAATGTTAAAAACTAAAATGGCTTTCAGGCAGACAGACTTGGTTTCGAATTACACCGTATCCCCAAAGGAGATCATGCATGGGCCACATGCCGAGGACTGAAAAGCAGATCTACAGCCTGTGTGAATCTGCAGAATGCAGCCACCTGCAGCCAGAAAACCGGTTCCCTGGGAACTCTGCAGCGAAGGGGGATGCGATCTGAGCATGTGCTGAACTACCATATAGAGCTAGCTCGTGGCCCCCGGCCGCCATCATACCTGGGGCTCCTCCACACACAGGAAATGTCCAGAAATCCCACAGTGAGGCTTTATTCCGGTGCCATTATAATCGTCCCTATTAATTCAGCCTCGGTCTTTCCGGGTCTCTACACACAGGACGTGTTGTGTTTAGCTTGCAAGGTACCTGGCTCTGTTTGGAGTTAAAAATAAAACGATTGTTCCTTCTGTGTCAGTTTGGGTGTCTTTTTTTAACACGTAAGCTTTCACTCATGTTTACAGAAGCAAGTTGTTTTTGGCCTTCTGTCGAGACTCTATCTCCACCTCCCACCCAGCGGAGCTGGGTCTCACCGTCCTGGCACCACGCCTGCTGAGTCTGGGTTCCCCTACCGCTCTCCTTAACTTAACCTGTACTGATTCACTTCTGTTTAAGATTATGCTTATGGTCCCTACAACCACATATTTAATCAGTTTCTAGTTTTCATCATTCTTGAACCTCACAGATCATCCTATAGTTCATTTTTATGAATTCCTTTCACAAACACCATTAACATGCTGCCTGATGAAAAAAAAAACATAAAATTTTTTACGAGAACCCATAAAATACAGATATCACTATTTTCGCTGAATACAGCATTGTGAATGGACGGAAGCGAAAAGTCGCATAGCCAGGGACTCCCAACCATGCTTTGTAAGAACACAATCATCCAGTAACCGAATCCGACTTTTAGGTAACGAGTGGGTCTGTGCTGATCTACCGTATAATACTGCTGCTGCACAGGGCACCTTTTATTCCGATCTGATGATCTGCATACCTGTATATATGGATGTTATGGCAGGAAATCCAGTTTAACTTGACTGGGGAATGCGTGACTACGGTACTCATCAGGAAAGGACTTGGTTTATTTCGGTGTATCTGGCTCGAAGCGGTATTTTAGCGTGACTTGGTTAAAAACACAGCTGTAGTGTGGTTGCAAAGGTTTATGAGAGAGGGATGACATGTGAGTATGTCTCAAACCGGGAATTCAGCGGCAGCGTCCCTGGGTACGGCGGTGAAGAGTACCGCTGAGCTTCCTGCATCCCTCAACGCCGCACTGCTCGGTAGGCCTAAGCGGTGCCAGCGTATCTGTTAAAACTACACCCAAAAAAACTATAACCCCATATCATCAGCAGAATTTAAATTTAATATGAAACTAAAAATTCACACTGCTGTCCAGATGATGGTTTCGTTAAAAAAACGGCAACAATAAAATGTAATTTAATTAATTAAACGCCGCTTAGAATGAGAAGTAGTCCTACTGAGCTTTGCAGATGCTAAAAATGACACTTGGTAATTATTAATAGAGGCCAATGAATGAATGCTGGCCTTCTGCCAAGCGCCTCAGTAATCCCGGTATAAAACACAAGCCCATTCTGCAAGTAGCGTCAAGCCATACTGACTCAGTTTCTTGCAGGACGATGGTCTGTAATAGCCTTTTTATCACACAAACAGCGTATGACATTAGTTATTAGAGCGCTCAATCTGTAAATAGGTTTCCTTTTCCAGACCTCAGAAATCTGTTTAAAGTAATCTAATCTAACTGGCAGATGCTCATAAACACGCAGCGCCTGGGCATATCATGTTGCACAACTTGAGCAAAAGTTGGCAGTATGTAATGTTGTTAAAGACGTGGTCCTAAGATCCTGAGCCCTTCAGCTGAAGAACAGTTTAATTCCATTCGCAAATCAGTATGCTCCTGGGAATATTATATTTTGAAATATTCACTTTGTAGAGCCTTATTCAAAACATTTGATATTTTTATCCATATCTTCCAGATCTGAGGGGCAACGTAGTGTCTAATCCGATCATTAGTTCTGACCAAGAACGGTACATATAAACAGATTATAAAGACCGCAGTACCACACCTGTGAACTGGAATAACGGGTCAGCGAAGTTCTGTAACAACCAATCAATATTGGGCGGTTACGTGACTGAAACAAAAACCCTATGATAATAAGCCAATGAAAATAAAAGTCAGTAAAAATGTAACGATTTATTATACGTTATCACAATCACGTGGCAGTTCTCAATATAAAACACTCTCGCCAAAGTTAAAAAAAAATGCCTTTTGAGAATTTTAAAAGTTATCAGAAGTATATTTGCAAACGATTTATAGCGATATAATAAATAGGCTGTTTTATTAAAGTCAGTCGCAACCCGAGCATGCAAGGGGAACACAAAGAAAATTCGCAAATACATTCACAGATATTTTGAGTGAATATATCGACTGGAGTTTACCTGCTGGGGAGTGTCATAACTTAGCCTCAACTCCTCGGATTTTCGGGTTCCTCGGCTCCTGATGGACCGCAGTAGATCCAGCTCGCGTCTCGGTGGGAAAGTTCCGCTCAGTACCTTCAGTCAAATTCACATTCACGGAATGCGTCACTCCTATTGGACATTATCGAGCAGTCTGACAAATCAGACTGTCGGAAACTTACTCGGTTAACGCCCCTATTGCTTTAACTGTTGTTGTTTTAAAGTATGTAAATAAAGCGGACTTTTTGCGTCTTCACAGTAGCTCCGATAGACCTGTGCCCTGTACTACGAAGCGAGGTTACTGGCTTATCGGGGTAACTTGTCGAATTTAAGGTACCGCAGTTTAAATGGACTTCATATTCGTTCACTTACATTTTGCCCATACTACCTTAAATCCGACAGGTTACCCCGATAAGCCAGTAATCCCGCTTCGTAGTACAGGCCATTGGTCAAAAACAGCGAATAAAACTGCAAAATCTTGGTGACCTAAGTGCAGAGGAGGACTTACTGTACGTGTTGCGGCTGTACGCCAGTCGTCTGCTAGAAAGTCTTCAGTTTATTGTGATTAGTGTGGAGCGACTTCAAACTTGTTGTGTTAAGATAAAATCCCTTCGTATATTAAGCCTTGAAACTGTACGATCTGTTGGAATAACGCCAAAGTGGAAGCGTTTTAATTGCGCAATCGAAATTCCCTTAAATCACAACGCGCGGTAAATTTCGATTTAGTTGTTTCAGCACATAGTGAAACCTTTGATTAAACAGAGCAGAGGTCGTGTCAAGTAACATTATCTTCCGAGAATCAACAAGGAAATACCACGATGTTTTTAACTCCCTAGTTAGTGTTGGATTCTTTGGATTTCGTACTTTGGAGTTATTAGTAGTACACATTTGGTTTGCTTTTGCTACGTTTTTGTGGCAGCATTTGGCAAAAAGTGCTAAATTTGGTGTTAAATCATTTATTGTCAGAGGAGACGTGATTCTATTTATGCATTATTCCATAAACATGGAACCTGCAAACTCCAGATTCACAAAACCAGGAAGGGGAATAAACCCAGAGTCAAAAAAGGTTACAGTGAGGTTACAGTTCTAACCAACAACCAACCAAGCCACGTCTTAATTTCACACCCACACCAACCAAGTACAACATAAGATACAACTGTTTCATCTTCCTCATACCTATTCCTGTTAATCATTTGCCACATTTGAAATGTTATGTGCTGATGCAAGTATTTGGGAGTGATCCCTGCTTCATAATGCATAATAAAACCTGTGTCATGGTATTTCACAATTTAGCTGATACTTCAATTGAAAATAATTCACCCATCTGTGTATTTTACTGGAGTGTCATTGTCATTGTCATTGTCTTAGCATGGTAAAGAGTTCACAACTCTTCATGGAGGTCATCATGCACTGCCAAGTCCTGTGTGGACACGCCATGCAAACCCAGCTATTTAGCAGAAACATCTGCCCTTACCTGAATAAATACCATCCTGCATGGGCATTCAGTGCAAGATATTTGTTGTGGTATGTGGCATACTGAATGGTTGTTTACTGTCCTGCTGTAATCTTCCTTTCCTCACGAGTCCCTCGGATCTCCTGGGTGTCCTTAACACTCGTTCTTCACCCATCCTTCACACCACCCTTCTGGGAAGGCTTTCTACAAGTTTTGGAGTGCATCTGTGGGATTTTTTTTCAATTCATACAGAAGAGCATTTGTGAGGTCAGGCAGTGATGTTGCATGTGAAGGCCTGGCTCACAATCTCCATTCTAGTTCATCCCAAAGGTGTTTTATGGGATTGAGGTCAGGGCTCTGTGTGAGCCAGTCAAGGTCTTCTACACCCAACTCACCCAACCATGTCTTAATGGACCTTGATTTGTGTGCTGGGGCACAGTCATGCTGGAACAGAAAAGGGCCTTCCCCAAACTGTTCCCACAAAGTTGAAAGTATAGAATTGTCCAAATGTCTTGGTAAACTGAAACATTATTATTTCTCTTCACTGGAACTAAGGGGCCTAGATCAACCCCTGAAAAACAACCCCATATCACTATCCCTTCTCAACCAAATTTTACAGGTGACACAATGCAGTCGGGCAGGTAATGTTCTCCTGGCATCTGCCAAACCCAGACTCGTCCATCAGGCTGCCACACAGAGAAGTGTGATTCGTCACTCCACAGAACATGTTTCTACTGCTCCAGACTCCAGTGGCAGCGTGTGATACACCACTGCATCTGACGCATGGCATTGCGCTTGGTGATGTGAAGCTTGCATGCAGCTGGTCAGCCATGGAAACCCATTCCATGAAGCTCAGATGAAGCTGGGAATTCCGCAGTTATTGAGTCAACAGAGCGTTGGCAACTTTTACACACTATGTGTCTTTGCACTTGGCTACCTGGTCCTGTTACTTTACATGGTCTGCCACTTTGTGGCGGAGTTTCTGTTGTTCCTAAATGCTTCCACTTTGTGATAATACCAATTTACAGTTGACCATGGAATATCTAGCAGGGAAGAAATTTCACAAACTGACTTAATGCAAAGGTGGCATCCTATGACAGTATTACATATTCACTGAGCTCTTCAGAATGAAACATTCGCAAATGCTTGTAACTCTGACTGCATGGCTAGGTGCTTGATTTTATACACCTTTGGCAATGGGTCTGAATGAAACGCCTGAATTCAATGATTAAGAGGTGTGTCCCGATACTTTTGTCCTCATAGATGCCATACCCCTGCAGTTCCTCAGATGTCCTCAAGGTGGCTGTAGAAGTGGCTTCTTGCAGTGAGCCTGGAGTCCATCCTAGACGGTGCATGTAGGAAAGGATGCTAATGCATTTTAAGGCACCCACAGGGCAAATTCGCCGAACGACGTGTGTTTAGCCCATGGGAAGCACAGGAATGTGAGAAGTCAAATTCACAACCCACGCATTTGAGGCGCAGGGTTGACAGGGGAGGCCTAAATGTCCTGCTGTTACTGTAACAGGGTAGTTTTTTTTTTTGCTAAATTGTTCTTTCAAAGTATTTTTAAATAACAGTACTTTTATTATATATGTTAGTACTCATGCAATATTAATTTGGATTAATTTCAGGAATCGTACTTCAGAAAGACTTAGGCTGTGGGCGGGATTGAAAATGTGGGCAAGAAATCTGAGCTGAAAACCAAATTATGAATTTAATATAAATCTTTTTATCTTGCTTTATGTGTAGCCTACATGCTAGTTATTCACTGTCAGACACTGACACTGGTTACTAGTCTCATACTGCCGGTTACATAATTACATTACACAGTATCGTCTTACGACAAAGACCTAGCTCGAAATCGTGACTGGCACTACAGTGCCCCCTAGCTGTTACCAAGTTACCTGCAAACATCCTATTTTGTCAACGAAAAGAAAATACTGTATACTCCTCCTGCCACACAGTTTTTCCTTATTCCATCTCCAGGGGGATCACTCTCGTCAGCCTCCCTAGGAAGTTCTATACCAGGGTACTGGAGAGAAGGGTCCAACCTCGGATCCCAGGGGAACAATGCAGAGTCCATCCTGGCCGTGGAACGCTGGATCAGCTCCCTCACAAGGATACTGGAGGGAATTGTGGGAGTTTGCCCACCAGTCTACATGTTTTGTAGACTTGGATAAATCACATGACTGTGTCCCTCAGGGGTGGGGCTGTTGGAGATGGGGTACGGGGTCTGCTGTTGTGGGTCCCTGTACAAACAGAGCATTGCCAGCTGTAAGCCAGACCCGTTCCCAGTGGGTAGCCAAGCTTCGTAAGATGCTCTCACTTCGTGATGCAGAAAAATTAATACATGCCTTTGTGACTTCCAGACTGGACTACTGTAATGCCCTCCTTTCTGGTTGCCCGTCTGGATCCTTACATAAACTTCAGCTGGTACA
>JAODJW010000094.1:8607592-8646170 GCA_026777045.1 Hyperopisus bebe
TGGGTGGGGATGCTGTAAAGCGCTTTGAGACGATGTAATGTTGTGATAATGCGCTATACAAAAATGAATTTGTTGTTGTTGTTGTGTCGGATTCCATCAAGGCTACCCTTTGTCACCGATTCTGTTCATAGTTTTTATGGACAGAATTTCTAGGTGTAGCCAAGGGTTCCGGTTCGGGGACCTCAGGATTGCATCTTTACCTATTGCAGATGATGTCATCCTGTTGGCGTCATCGGGCTGTGACCTGCAGTATGTACTGGGGTGGTTTGCAGATGAGTGTGAGGCAGCCGGGATGAGGATCAGCACCTCCAGGTCCGAGACCATGGTTCTTGACCTGAAAAGGGTGGATTGCCCTCTCTAGGTGGGGGATGAGTTGCTGCCCCAAGTGGAGGAGTTTAAGTATCTCGGGATTTTGTTCATGAGTGAGGGAAGAAGGGAGCGGGAGATCGACAGGTGAATCGGTGCAGTGTCAGCAGTAATGTGGATGATGTAATGGTCTGTTGTGGTAAAGAGGGAGCTGAGCCAGAAGGCAAAGCTTTCAATTTTCCAGTCAGTCTACATTCCTATTCTCACCTATGAGCTATGGATAGTGACCGAAAGAATGAGACCACAGATATAAGCTGCAGAAATGATTTTTCTCCGCAGGGTGTCAGAGCTCAGCCTCAGAGATAGGATGAGGAGCTCAGACACTCAGGAGGAGCTCAAAGCAGAGCCGCTGCCCCTCTGCATCGAAAGGAGCCAGCTGAGGTGGCTTGGGCATCTATCTAGGATGCCTCCTGGACTCCTCCCTGGGGAGGTGTTTTAGGCATGTTTAAGCAGGAGGAGACTGCGGGGCAGACCCAGGACACGCTGGAGAGATTACTGGCCTGGGAAGACCTTGGTATCCCCCCAGAAGAGCTGGAGGAGGTGGCTGGTGAGATGGCACGTACCTTCAACGGTAACACCTAACCTTTGGTATAAATAATAATAATAAATAATAATAATAATAATGACACTTTATTGATCCCTTGTGGCACAGATCATAGGCACAGACATTTGTTTTCTCTGTCCTGCTGTGCAAAAAAACGAATTCAATGTGATGTAACAGAGTTTTATTTAAGAGAGAGAGGTACAGTTGTGAATTGCACTGCAGTTTAAGATACATTGGTTACAACAGCAATACAGTGACGGTTACCCAAAACGCTCATTTCGGCTCGCGATAGTTATGCAAATGTTAAAAGTTGGTCTATTTCTCAGTGCGAAGTGGGAAGGGAGCGCAATGCATTTCAATGACTTGGCTCAAGTCAACAGTTTTTATGGTTTGACATGCTTGGAGACCCACATAACAACGACATGTTATGTGTGGTATTTACTCGAAGGCAGGGTTACAGTCACTAGCTGAGCCATTTACGGTTCCTCTCCCAGGCACCATTTTAAGAAACATCCTGAAAAACGATGGCAAAACCGAAACTTTTTTGCCAATGTAATTATCTCAACACGCGATCATCAACGGCCCAAGTACTACAGTATTGCTAAAACATGGGAACGTATACGGGAAAAAACGACTGCGAAACATAAATAATGTTCAGTAAGCAAATACAGGGGGGGTCCAAATTTCCCCATCATGCCGAAGGGGTCAAGCTTATCCAAAAACAACGGGATGGATCCCAGTTTATATTTAGAGACACTAAAACGAGAATAGGCCGACATCAGCACGTTACGACACAAACAAAAAATACTTACGCCGATCAAAGATTTAACAGTTCAACAGTCATGATGGGTCTGGTAACTATATGCAAGTGCATTACAATGATATAATTATGTACGATGTAGGTAAAATGATGAAATGTTTATCCAAAAGAAAACCGACAAAAAAATTCAACACCGTTCAAAACATACATATAAATCTGATAAACAATCCTTCATATGATGTACCATGCGTGTACCGCATTTTATTTTCATCCCGCAAGTCATGTTTGTGATCAGTAACAATCCTGCAGCACCTGCACAATAGAGCGCGTGCCTTTGCGTTGTCTCCTGTGATAAGCTTGTGTTTGGAATTTGATTTTACAATGCATCTTACAAGGCAGCTACCTGTTAAACAGGAATGGGACAATTTATAAAAATGCGAAATCACAATAAATTACACTATATACACATATGTTAGTTTATGGACAATACGCATTAAGTAAGCTATGACTAGATGCACATGTATACTTTATAGTATCATGTATATATACAGTATTTACAGAAATCAACACGCACAGTATGGATAAAAGAAAAAAGGAGCTAAAAACGACGAGAATGCAGCAGATCTATACGGATGAGTCAGCCGTGTATCATGGTTTAATTTCCGGCAGATGATCTGAAAAAGGTATTTAACATGCACGTTTGAAAGCATATTTTAATGTCAGAGGGGAAAACGCTGCTCTGCTTGCAGCTCAGTGTTTATCAACGTAGAAGCCAGCATCCGCCGCAAAGCTGCGGTTGACGCGCTGACTCTACTAGTGCGCGCTCCCGGTGAGCGGCATAGAATACGTTTTGCACGTGACACGACGCTCGTGCGGCTTGTCTCGTGTTGAAAATAGGTCTGCTGCATCTATGATCATTTATATTGCGTTCAATGTATTAAAACTTCTTACGAAGGGTCGAATTTAATCAAATAGTCATGTTATGTCATATTATTATGTGCAAACAGTTCATATCTTCACTCTGAAAATACATCACAATACAGCCCATTCATTTATCTCATATCGCATGTTAGACCATTGCGAAACAACAGTCGGAAAAACGCTTTGACATTTTTAGTGTATTTTCCTCGGTTTATAAGTGTCTGATAATATTTTCAAAGTAAACAAAGCTGCCAACATAAAACAAATATTTAATTTTCACGAACAGGAATGTCTTAGAGGGGTATAAACCCCCATACGAGTGATAAAGCGGTAATTATATTAAAGACAAGGTTAGAATTAAATCGTATTTTAAAGCGCTTTTTATGATAATAAAAAGTGGTAATAATTTACTATACTTTATAGATTTATAGATTTTTGTATTTGTTTAGATTAACATACGAAGTATTACTTTACTATAAGCAATAAATGCAAGTGCATGCTTGTGTGTGTGTGTGTGTGTGTGAACTTTGCACCAGGAGCCTGGTACGAGACTTTATTATCAATTAATTATGTCTATCTTGTGCTTTTGTCAGATTCAAGGTTATTGTTATTAAAGTTATTGCACATTTACCCATATACGAATATACGAATGATAAATAAAGCAAATAATAATAATTAAAACAAAAAAAACTTTACAAATATCTAGACCTCTGGTAAACTTGGTCCAGTAGGAGACCTCCAGTGGAGGGTGACTTCCTCACGGGTGAGCCCCGCTAAAGGTGGCGATGGGCAGGCAGAGCAGAGAGCAGAAGGTTGGGTGGAGGGGTTCGGTGTATGTGGAGAGGGACTTGCGCAACCTCCGGTCTGTCATGATGTCGGGCTTATAGCACACAGACACTTCACACCTGCACCGAGCAGGAAAACGGCATCGGTAAGGACAATATCATACAGACAAACGTATGTAAACACATCAACACATACATATAATCTATGCACGGATATGTATGATTACATATATACTGCACATTCATGTACAATTAATTCTTCATTGAGTCTGTTACTCATCAATCCAAAAGCTATTGTGTTAACTTGTCAAACTGGCACAAGATCTCCTCAAAAGCAGAAGCACTCAGCACAGGCAAACAGAAGCTGGACTTGCCATCCAAGCCACACTCCAGCCGGAAAGGTGTGTTTTACGTTACCTAGTCACACTCTGAATGATCTTCTTCTCATCCTGGTCCAGGCAGACGGCGAAAGTGGTGTTTCCCCCGCTCACCTGCACTTTGTCCACTTTCACCTCCGTGATTGACAGTTGCTTAGAGATGGAGGAATGACCGTATTAACTGGGACGCCCTGTGACTCATCCATATTGCATCTGTGTGCTTAAGCGGCCACAGGAGTTTGCTTGCGTAAAATGCAGTAACACAATATTACAGCTGCGCCTCACAGCTTAAACGGTTTTTGTGAAACAGTGTTGTGCAGGAACTGCCTCTGGTTTGTATTTGTGTTTTTTGTTTCTCTGTGACTCTTTGCTGTCCCAAACCACATGAAATTGATGTTTTTGTAAGTTTTGCACCTTATCCTGTTTTGCTACCAGGCCCTTTTCGCACCCTCTCACTTCCTGCTCACCTGATTGTACGCCTTTTTGCATCGCGAGTTTTGCCTCTTCAACACTTCTGTCATCGTCATTTGGAGGCACTCCATCTTCGAGTCTGAACAACGAAGAATGACAGGCTGTTGGTTTCTATCTCTCATTTTAAACCAGTTTAAGCCAACATTCACTTCTCAAAATGAAGGTGAATGAGAGATGAGTGTTATTTGCTAAAGACTGAAGTATTCAAGCAGAGTTCAGGAGAAGCAGAGTTATCTGTTTCTACGTTAACCCCATTTTCAGACATTAAAAAAACTGCAACTATATTTTTTACAACTAAAAGGAATACATATTTATATTTGGGGGCTGATTGTCATGCTTACAACATATTTATGTGACATAATTCTCTCTGTAGATGATCTTGCATTGATTTTCTTCAGTTGTGTTTGTGGTACAACTGCTTTTTTATTCATTTCCCTTAAGAATTATGCTGGGAATAAAATAAATAAGACTTAAAACTAATATTGCAATAGGTGTAAACCTGGAATTAGGGTTATCAGCTATGGTTTATTCAGATTTCTTCCTTAGTTAAGCATTCATCTAGAAATTAACTTTATAGAGGGTTATAGGTGCAGCTCAGCTACTCAGGAAATATTGCAACTGTTTTCTGGTTCTATTAATTCTTGACCAAGGTATATATATCTGCGGTTTCAGGACTCAAAAAGCGAATGTCTGAAGTCATATCTTCAGTCTTAAATTGGATGGAAAGAGAGGGTTAGTGACAAAATAGCGACAGAGGGGCTAGAGTTCCCCATGTCTGATGTAAGTTTTTCAAAATGTCCCGTTTATTTCAAAACAGTTTAAAAAAAGCACCCAGTGTTTCCAGTGGAGATTTCTTTCTTGCAATAACATACCAAGTTCCTCTGGCTTCTTGCAGGCTTTGGTCAGGTTTATGGACGTGCAGACCTTGTCTGTCCTGTTCCACTGGCTCCTGCCACTGACACCCACCTATGAGGTACGGACAGAATATTTAAAGGTGGCCATTTCCTGTGAGAATTTCTATATTAACATTTTATTTATATTTTATACCTTGTTATAAACCACCTCTAGTGTTAATGGAACGGCTTCTCGATCTCCGTCAATCCCAAAGCGCTTGCTGGCGGCACCTGCAGGACACAGTGTCGCAAATTCATGTTTCAGAAAAACAGACAGGATCAGCCCAGTACATCATCTTCCAAAAGACATGGCAGTAGGTATGAGAGGGTTTCATAGTCCTCTTAGGGCACTGAGGTCTAGAGCACAAATTTACTCAGAGGCATAAAAGTTTTAGGGGAAAACTTAATGGGGAATGTGCGCATTTAGCTAACTGTGGAACTGTTGCTAAACTGATATGGCTACCTTAGGAGTAGGAACCTCAAAAGGCTGGTCTGTAGCTTGGTTGAGTTGGACCAACTTGTGGAAGACTTACCCAAAGCCTTAATGGCACGGGTACCAGCAGCATGGCCCAGCTCCAGGGAGTGGATGAAGACTTCAGTCCTCTTATCTCCGCCCACCAGGGTCAGCTGCACCAGGACAAACCCCTCAGTCACTCATATAGACCATGGCAATGGGCTATTCGTACAGCATTTATTTCATTCGGAAAGTTTTGACATGTTAACAAGTAGTTGTAGGATTTTAATACTGGGCCAATTTACATTCTCCTCTGCTTATCTTATTTGGAGGGAGAGTGGATGACCCACCTCAGCCTGGTAGAGTTGTACCAGCACAGGTCGGACAGCATTGCGACAGTAGTACAAGACCAGATCTGCCAGAATGGACAGACGTTCACCGCAGCCGCCAAAGTCAGTTTCTGTTTTTGAGGTTTGCTGTGAAAGTAATGACAGTAATGATGCCAGTGAATCAGCAGGGGGCGCTATGCGCCAGACAGTACACGGTCATGGTATTGTGACAACACTAAGCAGATGAACTGAACTTTGGGGGTCAAACATGATTGACTAGTGCACCCTAAAGCAAATGTAGGCCATTACTTGGGGTTCATCGTGCCGTGCCTGTGAGTGTTTTGCGCTCGAGCAGAGCCTGGGGTCATGGTCTCACCTGGCACAGGACGTCAATAGGCAGGCTGAGCAGGCTGAGCATGTTACGCTCGTACCAGGGGTCCAGCATTCCGATGAAGCGTGCAATGTCATTAGTGCTGTCCTCCACGCCAAGCGAGCTCTGCTCCTGTAAGGATAGGTCGAGTCTTTCACAGAGCAGCCAGTTTGTGAAGGAGAGTCAATCAAAATCTCCAGATCACTTTTGATGGACTCCTGAGAAGCAGCCATACATACCCCGCAGGTGGAGTCTCGAAGCGGGCTCTCGGACATCTTCCAAGGGCTGCTGCTGTTGCTATTGCAGCTGCTTCTTCTCACCGGAATGAAGAAGAACTGCAGCTTAAAAACCCGAGTGAGGTGCGGGCTCGTGCTCTCCTGCAGCCGTAGGCTGCTGTAGGCCCGGGCCACCTTTCCGGCAGCGTGGTCGGCACCAAACACTACCACCCGGAGAGTGGTGGCCTTGCTGTCCTCGTCGCAGCTCAGGATGGGCCTTCTCCGGAAGCAGATGGGCTTGAGGGGTAACCGCCCCGGCTTGTGCAGCTGGGCATGCTGGGGCAGAGAGTTGGAGCGCTTCGATCGCACCACCACGAAGTCTTTGGTTTCGGAACTGCCCAGACTTTTGGCACGGGACAGGGAATGGCTGCTTCTTGGCTTGAAGAGCATGGAAAAGCGTTGACTTAAACCAGGCTTGGTTTTGGTTCCCCGCTCTGGTAGGATATCTTCCATGTCCTCACAGAAGTCACTGTCTGCTCCTGAGGCCACCGACAACACGGAGGGCACAGAGCAGTTTGAAATGACCGAGATTGTGGAGAACATGGAGTCCTTGGAGATAGTGGATAGTGTGGACATGGTGGAGATGGTGGAGGCTCTGTGATCCACACAGCCGTTCCCCACAATGTCGTCTATCTCCAAAATCTCCTCTTCGTCCTGCTCCCCTTTCTCCTCCTCATCATCATCCTCGTCCAGTCCTTCCTCAGCAGGAATTTGTGCAAGCTCATCTTCCAGAATCTGGTTCAAAATATCTGTCAAAGAAATCCAACAATATACCTAAATGTAATGCTGAAGGTATGTTCTAGAAAATCACAATTAGATAATGTACAGGTGAAAATGGATGGACAGGAATACTTTATGTCAGGAAAAGCACCAAAGATCATTACCAAAATTGTCCTTGTCCCACTCGTACATGTAAGTTCTGGCGATTGGCAGAGGGAGAGTCTGCAACTGTCCTGGTTACGTCAACGATAAAGTGAATAGTTAGGAGTGAGATTAGCCCAAAGCAATAAGTCACATTTGGAAACTTTTCCATGTAAATATAAAGGCTGCCTGACCTTCTGATCTCCTGCCATTGGACACGTGGATGCCAACCCTTTCCCTCAGTCCTTCCAGGCCCTGCCGTAAGTCGGCCTGGGCTTTATCCGGATCTTCCATGGAGGCAGCTGACTCCATGAGCTCCGAAACCGCAGTGAAGATCTGACCCAGCTCCTCCAAACTTTTATCCTGTCAGGTGACGCATGAGGGGTTAACTTTAATCTCTTAAACCGTCACACAAGCACAGTGTCTCTCCACCAAATTTTTGGGGTCCAACGGATAGTCCGCTTTTTCGTTCCCTCCAGGTTCCGAGCCAATCCAGAACACAAAATAGCTGGTACAGGTGAGCTTGGAGGGTGCAAGGATGCGCCCTGTCTGGGGTTCCCCACAGACTGGGTTGAGAAACACTGTGCTAGAAGGTTCGAAAGGCCTAAAGTGCATACTAAACGACTCATGTGGGGAAACCCAGAGCAGTGAAAAGTCATCAGGATATGAAACTACAGCCATCTATGGTATTTTGGTCACCACTTCCCCCTGTGCAAAGTGGACCCCGGCCCTCTCAGTGGGAGCGTGTACCTGCAGGGCCTTCTGCATGCAGGGGAGTGAGTACTTGGTGCCGAAGGCTGCCTGGTAGGCATGCTTTATGAGTGTGATGTAGGCCTCCTTCTGGGAGTGATGGGTCTGGCTGAGCTGCTCGGCCACGGACAGGAACTGGGGCGGGACGTCCACCGGGTTCATCAGGAGCACCGTTCTGAAGGTTCAACATCAACCGTCACGTACATGACACTAGTCAGCTGTCAGCTCCTTTAATGATGACCTGTGAAGAGCCTTGTAAGAAGCCCTAAGCCGTACGGAAGTCGATATCCTGCATGAAGTGTAGATGCTACAGATTGATTCCACAGAAGATATCTGACAAAACATCAGTGCTTAAGCCATCCCTGTTTTTCGGGTTTTCAGTAGTATAGACATATTATACTCTTAATAATACACTCTTATGATGCTCTTAAAATGGTTATTGCAACACAAGGCTGTTCAGTACACAGCAGCTCGCAAAAATGCAAAAACAATTATAACCCCCCTTGACCTACAAACGTCACTTTCCGCTTTTAGGAGAAGCAAAAAGCAGAAGTTAGCTTAAAGTCTGTGTATTTCAAAAGGACAAATTTAAAATGTAATCAATGAAACCCAGATGTGCATCGTAGATTAAAGAAACACATTTATGCACCAATCAAAGTACATCACTGTACTTTTATCAAGTCCGTTGCATGCAAAGAAAATGATATATAACTTAGACTATAACTAAACTCAGTTCCGCTTCAATAAATAACCTTACTAACTACAGAAATGTTTCTATAATGAAATACAGGAGTGTTGGATAATAGATATGAAAACATGAACTCACATGGTCTTTGACCTTTGGATGGGTGTGACTAACCCTTGCTCTTGTCTCACCAGCCGATGGTAGGAGATACCTAAAACACATAAGCCGATCGGCATTTTAGAAAACTAGGAACAAAGACTCATCACCTGTTCAAAAGTTGTCTTCAGGGAAAGAAAAAAAATCCATATGTTTTCCCCTTTTGGCTGAACAGACATAATACACTAACTTCAAAACAGTTGAGAAAAGTTCTTTAATTTTGTTTATAGCTACAACTAGATGCACAACAGCCTTAACTCAAGTTTTTCTTTTTTTAGTTGCAAAATGTTCATCTGTTCCAGTTCACATTTCCTTTAAAAAATTCAGTGAAAACAATTACAGGGAGGTAAGTTTATGGTTGGCAGTTGCTGCAATAATTATGTTTGTCACTAGATGGCAATAGATAAAATACAGCATATCTTTTTTTTTTTTTCAAAAACCACAGTTAACCTTTCTGGAAGAGTGTTTAAGGTGACTCAGTTCTGCCCTTGAAGATAATCAAGGTGGCGCACTGGTTACCTGGAGCCTTCATCTCCTGGCAGAGAGTGGAGAGCAGATTGCGACATACACTGCAATATGGCTCTGGCCACGTCAGGAAGCGGTGGAACACCGCATAGGCCTCCATTAGCAGCTGGGAGTCCACAGGAAAATGGGGCGTCTAAAAAAAAATAACATACACACAGGCTTTTCAGGGTGTATGGACAAGGGGACAATATGCAGGCATTAGCCAATTGTGGAAGCAGATGCAGACAAGTAGCTCTCTATAAACAGGAGCTCGAAGGAAAAATAAATGGTAGGAGAAATGCCTTGGCTCTCCAGCCAATGGCCTTCTGGCTTTGCGAGTCCTGGTACTTGCAATCTCCTCCCATTGGTCCACATGATTGGATGAAGAATGCAGAGTGAGAAGCTGAGTGTGTGGGCTTAGCGTTCCCCCTCTTACCTGCAGGAGGGTGTTGGAGAACATGATCGCCAGTGGGGCCACCAGCTCATACTCGGACGTTTCCTGGACCTACGGACATGAGGGACGGGTGAACTGGGCAACTGCTATGGGTTTACGTCTCCCTACAGAAGATACCAGGCAGTACGTAACCTGTCCAGCTTACTAACCAATCCAGCTGACTAAAAGAAACTATTCAGGCATTTACAGCGCAAGAGACAACTGCAGGAGGCTGACTGATGGAGTGACAGCCGATGGGGGACATTGAAGGAGGGGTTTGTACCTCCTTGGCTTTTCTGAGAATCTGGTGGAGGAGAATGAGAAAGTTGTCCGGGTCCCTCTTCACCAGCTCCTCCAGACTCCAGCGGTTCATGCACAGCCCAGCTAAAAACGGGACACACAGGAGGAGAAAGGGGTGTGGATGATCATGCGGGGAACCCAACTGCAGAAACGAAACCCTTCACAGAAGCCAACGGTCAAAGTGCCAAGCAAGGGAGAGGAAGATCTTATGGCCCAGACAGGTGGTGTGACTGCCACCATGGTGGTCGTTCAGCTCGATCACTCCCGGCTACGGCCCTGAGAATTTTATCCCCCATGCCAAGTAAACCTGAGCTATAAACACCACTGGTTCCAACCAGGGCTTAGATAGGTTAGTGTCATGAACCTAAACTGCGCTTCTGCAGGGTCGGGAATCAAATTTCTAACTCAGTCGAGGATATTCTTCAAATCAGTAATTGAGCTCAATTCCTTCCGTTACGTTTCACAAGATGCGTTGTGGTACTTTATAGCCTTACGAAATCCCGCTGAAAAGTGCCTGGTGCTACGTCCCATATTTAATTTCACTGTGCATATACGGTGCTGTGGTGGCCCTCTGCACCGCAACAGCCTCTCGCTCGGCACGGTTTTGCGCGTGGGCATCAGTGTCAGCGCGCTCGTCACTCCCCCCCCCTCACCCCCCCCCCCATCATGGGACTATGTGCGGTCACCACTTCCTTCCTAGCTGACACGCTAACTATAAGATTTCCGCACCAAAGGCAGAAGCAGAGAGCAGGCAAGAGAGCGGGCGAGAGAGAGAGAGAGAGCGATTGAAAGCTTATCGAGTCGCATGAGATTCGAAGTGGCACGTTTTTCCGAGAAAACTGCCCGGGTTGTTAGGGAGCAGTTGAGATGCGCCCATGTCACGTTCCATATGTAGATCTGCAGCCCATTTTCACAAAATGTAGGTTTATGCACTTATTTCAGCCTTTTGCACCTCTTGCAAAAACCATTTGTATTATGTCTTCTGTGTCAGATACTATTCCGGCTGTTCATGTAATATCACACTCAGAGGAGAAGCAAAATAGTGGAAAAAGTAACCTTTGACAGGATGTGGGTTTTCCCAATGCTGATCTTAGGTAATGATCTGTGAAAACGATACTTTATTTGCTAACTGTATGAGCACAGGTATTATATTTTGCATATCCCATCTTAGTCAACTATGAGACATACAGGTACAGGTGAGAGCAGACAGCAAAACTTGAGGTAAGAGTGTAAGGTCCACGTTTTATTTGGCATTCCAGGAGCCATTTGCAGGGGTAAGGGCCTTAGATAAGGGCCCGACAATCACATGATCACCCTGGCTGCCATGGGATTGGAACCAGCGACCTTCTAACCATGAGCACAGAGCTGTAATCCACAAAACCATGTCATACAGCGAAAATATACCTATACATGGATATCTGAGGCTGCATACAATGTCTGGATGAAGAAGAGTAAAGAGTAGAATAAATAGATGACAGCAGATGATGAACGCTGGCCTGGGGACACCTACCATTCCAGGACCGTGAGAGGGAGGAGGCAGTCCCCAGGCCATCCAGACACCTCTCCAGGGCGTGGTGGATACGGTCCTCTGTGCATGTGGTGTTCTGCATGTTGGCTCACCTCCTGGGGAGAAAGAGCAAGCGTCAAGCAGACGACACTACTGGAGATTAAAGAGGGAGACCCATCTCCAGAGAGCGGTAGGTTTTCAACCTGCTGTTAGACCTGTGGGAAAGATACTCTGGACAAACTTCCACAAAGAAATACCCAGCAAAAAACAAAATAAACAGAACAATACACTTTGAAATGGGGGATGTCCTGTTTTCATCCTGGAGGGCTGCCGGCCTTCTAGGTCTTATTACATTGCTATTCACCTCGGTCCTGAGAGAAATGACTGCAAATTAGTCCACATAGTGAATTCATTGAGGTCCTTAATTGTCTATTGGTAGTTTCAACTATGAGAAAGATTCACAGTTATACTGGTTCTTGAAGACTAGGACTAAAGGTTCATATATTTTTCTTTGTAAAAGGTGACATATGATATATGGGTGGGAATGTTTATCAAGATGTATACGTTTCATTTCTGTATCGATGTCGTCACCAAAAGTTTAATATGAGATTAAATGAGATTCATCTGAAAACTCGACGAATGAGCAAATCTCTGCTCAAATGGGGCAGTGAAGTAAGGCAAAAAAACACACTGGCCGATCACTGCCTGCCTGGCTTTTTCTGCCACAAAGGTTTCGTGTTTCTGTACCAGGGCAACCTTGGCCGCGTTCAGGTGTGCTGGCTTTCAGACCACGTTCAGGTGACACGGAAAGGCCAGGATGCGGTGACGGTTGGCGGTGACGTCTGCCACTTCCTACTCTCACCACAGCGTGGAATTTGCTCAGAATCAGCACCAACTTTTGAGGCAATAACCAAAAAAAAAAGTGCAACTGCTTGCCCACGATCAGTGATTCGCTCGCTTGTGACATAAAATGTTTCCATAACTCAATTTTTTTTTCTTTTTTCCTTACTGACATACCAACATTAGTCCACAATTAAGTAAATGATGTGATACAATGCATATGCTTGACACAATATATACATGCAGATGTGTATTTACATTTTACATTTATTTGCCATATCAAAATCCTATTATAAATCATGTTAAATGTAAGAGAAATCCCCTATCACTTTAACAGTAATAATAGTAATGCGCTTGTTTTCAGTGTGACTCAAACACCCAAAGGTCAAACAACCTGACAGACGTAATACCAACCCTGGGTTGCTTCATACTGAGAACAAAACTTTATATCATAATGCAGTATAAAAAGTGGAACCTTCTGATAAACAAATAAATAATTATGAAACCATTTTGGTCTTTTAAAAATAACAAAGTGTTTTAGTAATAAGAAAGCCCAAGGTGGCCCGATGTGGTGACCCAGAATATTCTTGTTGCCAACATCAAGCGTCATTGGAGGGACCTCAGCTGAAACAAAGTTGTTAAAATGATGTTAAAAGACAAGGTTTTAATCTGACTGGACGATCAACAGATGTCCCTCCTACATTTGACAGGCAGGTTGACCTGAAAGGACCCCATCTGATAAGCAGGAAGCAGAAACATGCCCAAATGGGGAGCGGTTTGCGAGCAAAGGAGTAGGTTTGATTTCAACATTGGTAGGGACCCCTAAACACATGGTACCCCCACAATATCTGTGTCCGTACTGTCCGCAGCCAGGTTTATGCCTTTTTTTAATCAAGATAATAGTCTATCCCACTGCAGAAAACACCCGAAAGAAATAGGGAGACTGACATTTTGAAATATCCCATGACAGACTGTTTTCGCGTCAATGCTGTGCTGTCAAACCGTAAAACAGACTAAGAAAATGAACTTGTTTACCTCCTAGCCAACCTGTGGCTTAGTAATATGTGATGTGAAAAAGTCAATTTGAATATTACACTGGGACAAAGGCAACAAGCTGGTGGGCTAATTTGCAATTTATTCCACATGTGAAAAAGCACCCTACCAGAAATACTTTAATGCACGTTTACAACAGATCACTCTGTTAAAAATTACAAGTGTAGATAAATATGTATCAAATGTAGAAACTATGTCATATGATGGTTTTCCTAATTTCCATAAAGAAAGAGCATCCTTGGTTCTTAAGTGAACATCCACAAGCACATACAAGCCCATGCCAAACATGCACATTCACCCTCATATTTCTTTATTTTTCTTTCGAATTTTTTTATTATTTCATTTTTCATGCTAAATCAGTGAGACAAAAGTCCAGGTTGACATCACGTGGCGTACGAGAAAAATATAACCGCGGAACGCCGGGATCGTAACTGCCAGCACACGATCCAACTGGCCACATGTCACTCAGGATCGTTCTGACGGCGCTAACCTCACGCTGGCACGGCAACTGCACACGGGAGGAGGGGGGTCCCCTATATTTAGCCACAAGGGGGCTTTCCTTAGCGAGGACAGACAGGAAGGTATCATTGTGTGCAGCTGGGGTCAGCGCACTGCGAGCAGCGGATGAGGAAGCCGGGGGGTCAGCACTGGCCAGCAGGGAGGGCCCTCATTAAGGACACTTGGAAAGACCTGGAGAGGAAGCACACACTGCAACTGCTGGTGTGACGCTACTGGGCCGGGATGGCACCCCTGGGTTGGCATGCTCCTGGGATGGCTACTGGTTCTGGTGCAAAGTGCCCCAACTTGCATGTGTCTCTGCATAGAGCCGAACATCTACGGGGCAACTTGGGCAAGGCGTCCTACTCCGCGGGAGTAGCGGAGGGTGCTACCAACTCCTATCTACAGCTTGATTTCCTTAATCGCTATGACAGAAACCATCATTACATTCCCTTACGCTTACGGAAATCCCAAAAAATAATTGCATACGACTCAAGCCTTGATAATAAATAATTCGTTTTTATATATTCAAGTATAATCGCTTTAGATTACAGCTATAATTCGTATAATCCTCCATTGCAGTCTGCATTAGATTCTGACTGATGACATTCATTTAAGAAAACACAGCCACATTTTGTACCTTTCTGCATAGTAAGAGTGTTGTAATCATGTCACATGTCTTCATAAGGGGATGTGCGCACGTCTTTTCGAATGTCAACAAGTTTACTTCCACATTCTGATATTTTGTAACCCAGGATGTAAAATCATCAGGAAGTTGGTGGCAGAAAGATGAGCTTATTTCCATTTTGACCCAAGAATTTCGAGCAGCCTTGCCGATGTTACAGGCAGAAACAGGCCTAACCTCCCCTCATCTCTAGAAGTTGCCGTGTCATTATGAATAGAACTATTAGTGCTGAATTAGTGGTGGCAGCTTTTCATAAGACTTGTTTTTCTTTATGCAAATCGGGAATCATAGGGGATTTTTAAGGGCACGGCACCAGGCGCAAACATGAAACTGAGCTATGAAGCACTTTTCTGCACGATTCGATGGTACCAGTGAGCCACACTCATGATGTGAAAATTGAGGATAGCGCCCAGGTCACGTCGGGCAAAGGCTGCAGAGAATGGCCGGTATACCAAACAAGGATAAAGACACAATAACACATGGAAGTGATTTATCTGGGCAGTAAAGGGGACTGTCGGCTGATAGTGATGTATGGTGTCTCATGCCCCGGAGTCTCGTCTGGACGCAGATTATTTACATTCGGGTTTTTTCCCGCCAGCTGGCTCCTGTTTCTAGGACAGCGCACGAGGCAATAGCGCGGTCACATTGAAAACCAGCGACATTTGCTCTAATGACACAGCACATTTAATTTATCGGTGAAGCTGCATCAGTTTAGCTGCTTAGGCATTTTCATGTAAGTATTTTAAAACCCGGTTATCTATGCATCTGACTGTGGTTCTGCTTTAGGGTTTTACCTTTCAGGACACGGTGACGATGCAAAGAAGGCTAATTAAACGCTTGGATTAATGGTCCTGATGTTCGCGTGGCTCCCGCAATCCCGGCCACTCTGCCACCTGTCACTCACACGGGGGTCGGAGGATTCAGAGGACACCCACTGCCTGCTCGCCACTCCCAGCAGCTCCAAACAGGAAGACCTTGCCCCGGGTCCATTGAGGAAGCAGGTGCGGCACTATTGTCTGTGATCCACCGACCCGATGGACTCCCACAGAACGGCCGGGGCACTACATTGTGCCGGCGGGGGTCTCACATCATACAACCACCTATTCCCGACTGCACATTAAGATCCTACCCTTCTCACACACACACTCACGTTCACAATGAGAAACAGCTGCTGACAGCTTTAGGAAATAACAGGAGTTAAACAATAACACGCTACATGGAGTGCTTCCCTTTAATTCAGGGCTTGCCAATAACACAGGTCCTTCCAGCGGTCTATGCCAGAGAGGATAATGAGAATTAATCATCATTACTATTCCACTGGCTTCTTACAACAATAAAGAGCTACTCCCCAACATCCTCGCCGAAGGAGTAAATCCTGATCCCCAAAGCTCCGCTCTGGGCCCATTTCTCTTTTCTTTTCTTTTTTTTTATAAGCTGATTTGTTTGCATCTGCTTGAGAAGCTGACAGCAGAATGTCTTTTCTTCAGCGAAAATTTAATATAAAATGTAACAATGTGAATATGTAACAAATGTAACAATGTAAATATGTAACGAATGTAAATATGTAACAAATGTAACAATGTAACAATGTAAATATGTAACAAATGTAACAATGGCACACTGAGTTAAAAAAAAATTAAAAATAAGAAAACAGGAGTCAGAGTAATGATTAGCCAAGCTGGACAAAAAACAAATATATGCTGCTGTGTTGAGATATGAGAGAAACATGCTTGAAAATGGGTCGCATTGCAATACTGGTATGTGAGTGCGATAGTGAAATGTGATTTAAAAAAATATTAACAACACTCAACTATAAAAGACAAGCTACCTTTGCACGAAAACATATAGAAGTCTTATTGCATTAAAATGTATTGCTGTTTTGTATTTAAGAAGTTGTCATCACAATGTTTTTATTTCCTGTTTTTCTGAAGTCTTTCTTTGGACTTGGAATCAGACTTTATATCTACATACATACATAATCTTGGAAGGGTTAAGTATGCTACAAACACTAAAAACGTCATTTATACAGGACCAGGTAAAAGTCTGGACACACCTGCTTTTAATGCATTTGTCTCTATTTTAGTTATGTTATTCACCTAATAGTAAAACTAGCTCTGCTGGGGTTAGGGGGGGGGGGATTGTGGGGGCCAGGTCATCTGCCACAGCACTCCATCTCTTTCCTTGTTCATAAGACAACAACATACCCTCGAGGTGTGCATTGGGTCCTTATCTTGTAGAAAAACAAATAATTTTCAGTCAACAAATAGTACAGAATATACATAACCTTGGAAGGGTTATCCATGTCACAGACATAGAAAACATAGAGACCATTTTAGTTCTGCAATTAGAGATTTCAGTGGGTGAAAATTCTGGTTAGATAATCTTTTTTACCATCTCCTGCTTTTAAATAAATTCAAAGAAAAAATACTTATTTACGTCTACCCAGCGGGCAGCCGGAGCTCATTTACACTTTCTTGTACAGTATGTGACCAGTGTTTCCCTCGTAGTCTGCTGGTACATTTAACTGCTCTGCTCCTGTGTGAAGTTCTCATGTTTTCTCCGTGCCCATGTAGACTTTCTCCAGCTTGCCCCTAAAAATCCAAAGCTTTGCAGTCAGGTGAGCTGGCTTCTCTACATTTCCTGTCGTGTGAGTGCGTATCCACAGTTTTATGGCTTCTGCTTCCTGGGATAAGCCTGGGATGGCAGAAGCCCACCAGCACCCCAGTTAGAGTGGGTAAATAGAAAGAGATGGATTGACAGATGGACGGATGACTCATGGATGTCAAAGCAACAGCCAGGTCATGAAAAGTCAGGGTGAGGCTAAGGCTGAGGAAGGCTTTGGACGAGAAGTTATGTGTGGGGTGAGAGCTAGGGGCTGACTGATGATTGTGCTGTTGGATTTCAGAAAGTGCAAGTGCAAACTCACTGTGGTTTAAGGAAGATTGGATTCACAAGGCAACTGCAGCATGGAACACAAATACCCCCTTTGGCTATGATGACAACATTGCAGACTCTTGGCATTCTTTCAAAAAGCTTGCAGATGTAGCCAACTGGAATGGCTTCTCCAACAGTCCAGAAGGAGTTTCCACGAGTTCTGGGCACATGCTGGCCACCTTGCTCTTACACATCGATCCAGCTCATCCCAAACCTGCTCCATAGGGTTTAGGATTGTGGCGGCAGCTCATTTGTCGCAGCATTCTATTTGTTTCCTTGTTCACACGATAATACTCACTGCATAATACTCACTGCATAATACTCACTGCATAATACTCGAAGTGTTCGTAGGTTCATTATCTTTTTGATAAACAAAGGATTTATAGTAGGTGTGTGTAGACTTTTGACTGGTACTGTATGGGGCAATAAGAATCATACTGGTAATAATATTCAAAAGAGAGCAGAAAGCTCTGTTCTTTAAAATTGGAGTGGAGTTAAGCTGATAAGGATTACTGCAGATAATAAGTTTGCATAGACATAAACAGGAAGGACAGACACGCTCTTCACATTGCAGCACAGTAACTTCTGTAGCTTCAATGCTACAGAAGTTGAAAAGGCTTCAAGCCAGATTAAAATAGGTGTTGACGCTCTGTAGCTTAGCGACCCCAGTCAGAGATCAGTGTGAGGAGATAAGCACACATTCAGACACAAAAATACACTCCCTTACAGCTTCCGCTTACCACGTCTTTCTAGAGCTGTGAAATTGTGCCGTCTTCTTTCTGAGAGGCAATTAGGTACAGCCTTCAAAGAACTGGTGGCGGAAACTGGTCAAGGTGGCATTTCCAGTGCTGTAGAAAAGGTAGCTGAAATCTCAGGGTCCTGATGCTCAGAGAAGTTACTCCAGCCCTTTTCATAGCAAAAACCATCACTAATGGAAGCTTCTGCCGATCGACTAAAACTAAAACTATTTTATAAAAACAATATGACAAAGAATGCTAAAATTGACTGTTCACTATTTAAGAGTGATGCAACCACATCTGTGCTGAGGGTTGAAGATAGTTGGATGGATGGGTGATGCATGCAAACCGGGGAGAAAAAAATCTACACTCTGAGGGCAGAGAAAGTGTTTTGCTTGAGGCAAGAGGTTATTCTGACAGTTTACCGAAAGCCACAATTTCACAGCAACGAAAATGCAGACGTGCGGCAAAGCGGAGCCAAGCCTGTGTAGGAAGCCTGTTTGTAAAATGCGCAAACAGCCAAGCCTCGAGCTGTAATGCTGATCAGCCAGACGCCACCGCGGCGTGTGCACGGAAACGCAGGGGTCAGCGAAGTCCCTCCAAAGGGGACTGGCAGTACGGGGAAGGCAAGACACGTGGAAGCCAAAGTGGGGCACCAAAGAACGATTCGGAAACCCTGCAGGATTACGTTTAGTGAAACTCTTGTCGGGCAATTCCATGTAAAGGCCCAACCGATGTCGCATCTGTAATGGCAAAAAATATACTATGTATTTCTAACATGTAAATTAATACGAGAATTTTGAAGATTTGTCTATAGTCCACCCAAGAGGTTACATGAGGAAAAAATCCAAACTGAGACATTGACACTAAGCCAGTCCATGCTCTGCAACATTTTCTTTGCCAATTTGAGTTTATATGACACATCCGTAATGCTTACTGCCAAAGCACAAAACCAAAAGAATGGACCACTGACATGGATAGGTGGTAAAAAAGCCACATTTTCGAACATGACGTCGCAATTTACAATTTCATTTAATTTTACAACATTTCGATCTACAACTTGGGGGTGCAAGCAGTGCACTATTTGCACCCCCGGTAAAATGGCCTGAGGGGGGCACTGGGCACTGACCTATATCAACACACAGGTGTCCGTCCATCTGGTTAAGGTGAGTTACGGTACCACTGGGTATAATTAACGTGGACCCTTGGGTTTATGATATAACAATGTCTATCACTTCTCTTCTAATACAGGAATCAAATGTGAAATACTTAAAAGAAGAAATGAAAATTTTTTAAACTTTACAGGAAGTGTGGAAACGTACGATAATGTGGACTGTCAAATAAGTCAAATTAATAATAAAATGCATTTGCAAAACAAAGAACAACTGGAAATGAAAAGAAGTGTTATGTACAGTCTGTGGTAAGCATGACTTACCATTATATTTTACAACAACTTAGAACTGGGACACAGACCACAGGCTTTACTAGGCAAAGAAGTTCCAGAGAAATCAGCTTTCATTTCCGAAAATAAAACCCTCTCGTGTGCCTCGATGGTGACCAATTTTGTGTTCCTTTTAAATCAATATCATCTGTGCAAATACACCCGACCCGCAAATGTGGGTTTCACTATCATTGTATTATGACAACGATTGTTATCTGTGGAATTTATTATGATTCGTTCACAAAATAAAAACACCTGGCCAGATATATAGTATCTATTTTATTTATCTGCGTGGGTCACATGGCATTAACATTGTCAGGCCTCAAAATGGAAGGCCAAGTCCTGGGTCCCGATGAAAGGTCACAATGAAAAAAACCCAATCCAGGATTTTTTCAAGACACTTGTGAGAGAATCCTGAATCCCAAGGTACCATCAGCACCTCCGCACCATAACTGCGCATCAGCTCTGCTGAATAATTCCTCCGCATATTTCTCGGGCCAGAGAAAATCAGCTTACAATCACAAACAAACCTGTTTCAACATGCTGTTGTCCTGTAGGAGTATGCACCTTTTGGCACCAAACTCTCTGAAGTAGGTGGGATCTATATCTGTTTATAGGTATTGTCTAGTAGGCTGGTTATAAAAGGCTGTTTAAAGCAACAGAGGGGTGTGATTCACTCACTGAGATGTGGCTCTATCAACACGTTAGGAAAGTCCTGGTGACTGGGACTTTCCAGTTTGGGTTTAACCGACTTAATGGTCACGTAAAGCCTGAAAGGATGCTAAGAAACGCAAAGACAGGTACTGTCACGGGCCTGAGGCCATGAAGAATATGTATACTTGCCTGCCATTTTCACCCATTTTTTACGAGTAATTTTATCCAGCATTAGTAATAACTGCCAGATCACCGAACATGTTCTGTGCTGTCACATTAAAATACAAATGTCAGTTTAAGTAGTAATGAGTGTAAATGCAATTAAGTCATGTTACAAACCAAAAACAAAGCTGAATCCCAAATGGCTTTGGCAGATACACATGACATACCTGCTGTCCCAGAGACACACTTTCTTGCGATATAAAAATGCTCATGACATACACCTACTCTTCCAGCTTATCTTTTTAGTCTTTCTTGATTATGAACTGTGCAAGTGATGGTCAGTTCCAAAGAAGAAGTTACATGGCTGAGGAGGAAACTGTGCAGCATCTGCTTCCTTTTCTTTCAGTGACATCAGCTAGTCCTCTCCATCACCCCCAGTTAAATCATTAATTGCAATGCTCTCCACGAGCGTCGTAGTGGGGGGGAAAAGGGGACTGAGTTACCAGGGCCCCATCTGGGGGGAGGGCCCCTAAGGAATCTGGAATTTTATTTTCTTTTAAATATTAATATTATTCAAAGATCACAATAAATGTTGCTAGCTAATGTAAATGTAATTTTTCTGGGAAAATAAATCGGTTGACGGATTGAATTGTGTCCAAGCTTACAGTACAGTAGGACAAGCACCCTCACCCCTTGCAATGGTTTAGTCTTCACCGGGCTTTTTAACTAAGCGCATTTAATTTGGCGGTTATTCTGCTGGAACAGCTGAATCCGTGCTGGAAGATGACGGCAAAGAAAGCTAAATCCGGTTTTCAAAAAAGAAAAAAAATGAGGGAAAGCAACTGCTTACAAACTTTTTTTCCCAAAAAGGTGAGCCCAAATGTGAAAGCAAATGGCCTACATTAAATGAACTGTGATTATTAAACACTTCAATACCACATTATACATAGCTTAACATGATGTAGTCTAGATAAGTCTAAATATTTTTTTGTTTGCTTAACCCCCTGGGTTCCACGGCATTGTCGGCGATGCCGCGTATCTTTCTCGTCTATTTCAGTTTATATCTCGCTGAAATGTTCGTGTAGAATCATGGGAAAACGCTGGCTAAATCCGTAATCTGTATTCATTTCAAAAAGTTTTTAAAATTAGGTTCAATCGGCAAAAAGTAAACCATGTCACCTTTCTTTGTTTTACCTGCATGGGGGGGGGGGCGTGTAGTACCGCCGTCGCGTGAAGATCGCTGTTCACATTCTAAACAGCCGCACTTCCGTGTATTGAAATCGCATTCACAAGGTAATTTGATGAACAATGCAGTGGTGAAACCGTTTCACCGTTTCAAAAGTGTTCAATTTTCATGCAGGTCTATGATGTTAGGCTACCTTTGGTGACATTTCCTGTTATAGCTTTTAATCATTCTACATATAAAACCAAATTCAAGTGAAGTCTCGTGTGATTAGGCTGGTTTTTTTTGGGGGGGGGGGCATGGGCACTGTTTGTGCATAGGGCCCAGAATTTGGTGCTACGCCCCTGAATGCAGCTACTTTTTAATCATGTTCATTGTATTAGTTAATTAGTAAATTTAATTATTCAGTCATGACCTATTGTATCTGTAACTGTGGAGGTTTTTATTTTGGTTTAAGAATGCATTTGGTGCTGAGCATTTAATGCTCTAATTGGGTGGGATTATCATGCGCTGTTAGTCACTGACTGATGTCACTTCCTGGTAAAGCAAGACTGGACTAACATCCACAAGTTTGGATGCTCCATTTCCCCTATTACAGCTGAAGCCTGAAACATTTGCATCATGAATAATATGGTGTTTTTTCAAAGAATATGTCTGGAGCATCACTCTCCACACCACACAATCTCTTTAAAATTTTCACTTTACTAAGCGTTCAATCAGAATAATGAGAAATCAGGTGAAATCCAGACATGAGGTTGTTCACCATTTAGACAGATGAGACGGCTAATCCAGTGCAGGAGGTGCAGAAGTGAGACAGACACGACGCACCAGGCAACGTCCTGCTTTAGAACAGAAATCTGACTTTTTCATGGCTTTGGAGTTAAAATCAATGCAAGATGCAGTGTCAGACATGGATACCCTGACATCCCCCCCCCCCTTGACAAAATCTACTGGAGGGGGACCCCAGATTGAGAGTGCCAACTCCAGTGGGGGCCCCAAGGTGACATTTTGTCAGGGGCCCCAGTATTTCTAGCTACCCCACACAGATACGCAGCAGGCAGTTCAATAACTGCTTTCAGTATCATCTGCACTGTCTTGAAACCTGTTTACAACAGAATTATCAGAATTATCAGTATATTCCACATCATTCATCAGTAAGGTAACAATGTACCACGCCGTACAATATTTAATGAAAGACCCTAGTAAAACAATAGAGATGGAAGGACAAGCCAATCCTCCCTGCAGACTTTTACACCATTTTACACCTTATTTACACCATTGATCTAGTTTCATGAAACGCTTCTCATAGCGTACAGCTGCCCTGCAGTCCTGCTCATTGGACTGATCACCCAACAAAGGCTAGCTCAGTGTAACAGATTCTGCTGAAATGACTCCACTCCACCCTGTTTATCAGATTTCACTTTCAAAACATGTTTGTTCTTCTAGAACCTCCACCACCAAACTGTGGTATTTTGACAGAGCCAGCCTCAGAAAGACCTAGTTTTCACATATACGCTTCAGGCAGAGCGGTTTGTGCTTTTACACGAAAACATACCCAGTGCAAAAGCTGTACATTTACATCCGTCTGTACAGATGTGTATTACATTCACCGATCTTTTGGTCACTGCTCGGGTTCCTCTACCACAGAACCAGGGACTCGGTCACAAATCCGTGCATAAAGGCCTATCATTTTACAGAATTCTTTGCACCTGTGACATGTTAAGCTCACCTTGTACCTGTGCAGCTTTAGGGTATCAGGTAAAAGCACGAAGTAGCCTATAAGTATATTGAACTCCCATATCCATAAAGGCTACAATTATGCATTGCACTGCACTGCAATTCTCCAGACTGTTGGTTTTGCTAAGATGACAAGTGGTAATATGAAGACATATAGTGAGATCAAACAACCGAGATTACTAGTTGGTGCTCTGTAGACGTACAGCTTTGTGGATATGCAATTCCACTTGTTTACGATCCCAAGAACCGCAGCATGCTACAGTAAAGCATGGTAAACCCAAGAAACACATTCATTTTTAAGCATTTGAACAGATAAATGACACAAACTGATCAACAGCTGATCCAGCTGCATTTGTCCCACAGGCAAATACAACATCTACAGCAACAGTGAAAACCATACATGAGATCCGCCGTGACATCTTACCCCGGGCTATCCTAGACGCCCCGTGGATTGTTTCATGACCCTTCGAGTCAGAAGGAATCTTCAGCTCAGCTGTCCTTTGCTGCTCTTCCAAGCTGAATCCAGTTGTCTTTTCATTTGTAGCATGCAGACTAGCAGTGCGACCACATCCTTCGGTTACGGCGCTTACAACTTTGGCAAAACAGCCTTCCACGCGAATTGTCTGCTGAACTTCTGTGCGACAAAACAGGAACTGAAAGAAAGGTGCACGAAAGCACAATGAGGAAGGCCGGCTGTGTGGTAAAAGGAGGGGCTTAACTTTTGCAAAATGTCCTTTTGTGTTGATTTTGATTCATTCATATTCCTGTTCTGTTTTTTTTTTTTTTTATAGATTTTACATGGCCTCACTATTTGGTATGTTTGGGTAATTTGGAGAAGTAAAACAAACATTGTTTCCATTGTGTTGCTGAGGAACTTTAAAACACTAGTTAAGGGGAACAGAGGGGGGATGAGTGAACATTAAGGTGAGTAAGGGAGAGGAAGGATAACGAAAGCGAGGATTTAAAATCTGTTGTAACTGTTAGAAGTGCAAGATATGACAATGTGACGCACAAAATATACAGGAAGCTGAAATCACTGAGCCGCTTACATCAGGTGAAAACAAGAAGAAGCTGGTATTCGGTAACAATTTTTTTCCCCTTAAAGAACCCCCAATACAAAGAAAAATCTTGAATTACATCACGAGTTTGCACAGCACCTCAAGCCACTATTTGCCACCAATAGCTTTTTAAGCTATTTACTTAAAATTCGGCAGAGGAGATGGAGTATTTAGCTACATCGGCAATTTAGCATTGAGGTTAGAGCGCATGACGTTTGGAGACGCATTAAATATAAATATTAAATATTTAAAATACTACAAAATGAAATACCATAAAATACTAAATATTTTAATAATCTGGGGAACGTTTCCTTCTTCCTGGGTGACTCGGGGAGCCCGTGTGTCGGTCTGTGCACGTGCCACGGAACTAACAGAAAGATACGGTATCGCACTTACAAATACCCCAAACTATGTGGCAGCCACACTGATCTGTTACATATAATTTTAACAATGTAATGTGCAAAGTATTAATCGCCTTAGATGCCATCTAAGCTATAATACAAACTGGATAGGTAGGCTACACACCACACGTTTTATGTAGCGATGCTGAGTTCCTGACTCATAAACAAACAAAAAAAATTATCGCACAGCGCAGCAGCAGGTTCTTACTTCCTTTGCAGCTGTTTTGCCTGAAATTTGCATTTCATGCTGTAAAGTAAAACTTCGTGTCGTTGTGCCAGAAAGCGGCTCTGTATGCGGTGAGGTAACTGTCAAAGACGTGCGCGTATATGTAAACATGCTTGCATGTTAGACTATGCATAAATGAAAATTGTGTAAGCTCTTGTATAAATCAAATCATATATAATATATGTAGTGTATAGGGCGGCGTTCAGGTGGCCTGTGGGGAGTAAGCAAATAATTGTTTTCCTTTGTTTTTTCCTCAAATGCAAAAAATAAACAAACAAAAAAACAGCTAGGCTTTTTCATCCAGGTATTTTATGGCGCAAAGGAGGGAACCTGACTTTTGTCTATATACACCTAATGCATTTACTGGTTCAGCGAGAAAGAATATTAATCTCAGAAGTTACTTCTGAGATCAATAAAGTTCATCTTATCGTCTGAAAGACGTAGTCTCCTGAAAACGGTCTCATGAGCATCATTCACTGTCCATCCACTGAGCAGGAAAAAAAGAGTCCGCTGTAGATCCAAAGGCATTTAGTAGTTGTAGGAAGCGTTGACAGATACAGTAGTAAGATATAGATTATTTAAACAAAATACCTATAAGTCCTTTACATTGCATGACAAGTTGGGACACTTGAACAGATTACGTGTTGCTATTAGCCGCACTTATACCTCAGACGACGCGGGATGACAATTTGCGCAAAACTGGAAAAGGAAATACCGTAGTAGAGTAACAACGGAACCATGGTATTCTGTAGTAACGTCGGTTAAAGCAGCACGATAAAACATGTAATAATGACGTGCGGTGGCAATTTGCAAGTTTAAAATTTCAAAACAGACACTCTAGCTTGTATTCACAACGCGAGACTTATTGAAATACTGGCTATAAATATGGTCGGATGGGTACATCATATCGGCAAATGATCGCATCCGTGTTATTCAAAACGATAATTCTGTTACTTCAACAGTTAATTGATTTGGTTGGGTGACGCACAAGATCATTCTATTGCCCTTCACTGTTATGACATTTAAATAAAATGTTTCAGGTTTCAGCAAATAAGGAACTTTTCTTATTTTTCTAAAAAAAGAAACAGGTTTTACAGTCACGCGGTAAGCGACATACTTGTGTTAGATGCGTAAAAAGAGAATTAGTCATTGTGACAGACTTGGAGGGGTTATTATGGAGGGGAGTGCCATTTCATTTCTCGTTTATACACTCCTCGGCATTATACTGAAATGAATAAGCATATACTATTATAAGACCACGCATGCCTTTTACTTGCATATAAACCCTGCGGATTTCTCATCCTTCGTAAGCAATAGTTAACCGACGCTAACACGCCTGTGTCAAAACAAAATGAGTTAAAGCACAAAGTATATTTTAAATAGAATAGAATAGAAATACTTAATTTATCCCGTGGGGAAATTCAAATGAAATTAAATATAAAATATTTGTTTACATACCGACAATTAAGAAGAAATACATATAACTCGTTTTATATTGAAATCAAGTATGTTATTAGGAATGTAATGTTTTCTTAATTTCACATACATTTACCACATACCTGCTATGTGATTCCCGGACTTGATATCATCAAACTTCTCATCTGAACCTTAAATCAGGATAATGTGTACCACACTTATTTACAGCGATTATTGTGTCAATCTATTGTGGTCAATAGATTGAACATTTGTGGTTACATTATACAATACTGTTAATAATTCATTCGCTCATAAAGAATGTAAATCGCGCTCTACGTAAACGAACCTTTTCGAGCTGCTACGGCACGTGCAATATTTAAAACTTTCAGCCACAAGATGTCGCTCTTACGACAGTGACCAAACCTAAAATAGAGAAACAGAAGAAAATATAACTTGTATCTAACTTACGGTTTACAGCTATATTTTATATGAATTAATATTATACAACAGTGTAAATGTTGTAGAGGTAGTGCACTATCAGGAAAAAAATTGTACCAATTTGTACCTTTACTTGACAATGGGGCTGTATCCACAAGGGTCTGCGAATTGTACCCTAGATGTATGCAAATGTACCTTTTTAGATATAGAAATGGACTATGAGGAATACATTTGTACCGTTGATGGTACACTAATGTAGTTTGTACCTTAGGGATGTTCCTCAGAGTCCATATCTGTACCTTAAATTACACTAAAAGATACATTTACCTACAGCTATGGTATAGTTGGCAGGCCCTTGAAGGTGCAGCGCCAGTGACAAGCAAAGGTACAAATTGGTGCTCTTTTTGTTCCTGACAGTGTGACCTAAAGTGGAGGAGCGAAAGTTGAATAGAAATGAAAATATTAAAATGTCATATATGGAACATAACAGCCCATTGATGCACAAAAAATGCTACTGATTTGTTTTATCATACCAAACTCCGTTGAATGGTATAATTTGAAAGAACCACAGCAATAACTGCAGTAATTCAATTAAAGTGCAGAAGACAGATCGAATGTTCTACGTTACCCTCTGCAGAAATCGAATCCAATTATCAATCCTGAAATCCATACTGCACACTACCGTTTGGATTATACATACTGTATGAAAATATCAAAATAGGCCTACTCAAGATATTACAAAAAAAATCAACCTAGTAGTAAAGTTTCAGGGTACCACAACATCTTCAAGCGGCTTCTGTCACTTCACCATGGAGAGTAGCCACGGGGAGCAGCCATGGAGAGCAGCCACGGGGAGCAGCCATGGGGAGCAGCCATGGGGAGCACCTATGGAGAGCAGCCATGGGGAGCAGCTATGGAGAGCAGCCATGGGAAGCATCCATGGTGAGCAGCAACGGGGAGCAGCCATGGGGAGCATCCATAGGGAGCAGCCATTGGGAGCATCTATGGAGAGCAGCTATGGAGAGCAGGTCTGAATCATCTACTTTTGCAGTGTGATGTTAATAAAACACCTGTTTTTTATAATAATGAAAAAATGCATCAAGGTTCAATTTCATAAATGTAAAATGCAAATATAAGACCTAATCAGCATTTTCAATTATCTTAATAATAACTCTTATCTTAATATCTTAATAATAGATAACACAATGGATTTCTCTATTTTGGAACAACTAACGACATAAAGGCAACGATTATAACTACTAATTTTCTACCTCCCACACATTAATAACTTTATATGCATATGTAACATAAATATCTAATTACTAATCAAAAGGCACACAAGTGTATGGCGCTATACATGTGTGCCCTCCATACATATTATCTTTAGCTGTTCTTTCACGGCTTTTCTCACCCTGAATCAAACCTCGGTAATTAATTTGGCATTTCAGGGGAGAAACTAGCGCGAATAATGGCCGCATTCATCGACCAGTCTAATCTGAACAAAATCTGGTAGAAAGGCGCTTCTAAGGCAAGAAAATGCCATTCGCCCGTGTTTCTAAAGAGCTGTCACTCCGGAGGAATAAATCGCTCCTGATTATTTCACTCGGCTCTTCGCGGATTTCCATAAGACGTGCAGCAGGCTATCGCTACCTAGATTTAGACACTTTTTTCAACGATTTCCTCGCACGGTCATTTTCTCTTCGAAGTGATTTTGCCGACTGACAAAAATCTGAATATCAGCTATATATCTCAGGAAGCTTTACCTGACACATTTAGCCGGTTAATTAACATAGTTTGTCTCCGGCAACCATAGTTTTTGCGCCTATTTCCGAAATCCAAAAAGATATGTTTTACATGCAAATAATGGAAAATTCGGGGGTTTAGGGAGGAAAAATGGCATATAATGTAACATGTTTGTCAAGTAAACTAGCATATAAACTAGCATGGAATTACACAAATTGTTTCATTTAATTGAATTCCTGGATGAAATAGGCTATCGAAGAATTAGGCTTCCGTAATAAAAACATGACGGATTTTCGCTATAATGTTGCATATTTAATAGAGATGTATATCACTGTACCAATAAAGGTGTCGATTAATTAATTATCATATAAAATGCACTTCATCGTACTATCATTTATTTTGCGTTTACGCACTAATGTTGTGGATTTAAATTTGATTATGTTATTTAAATTTGATTCAGTTAAATTTTTTGTACCTGTTTTAAAATGTGTTGGAAGAGCACTGAGCGGCTTCTCCCTCCACCGTGCAGTGGCCATTTTCTCCTGACGACCCTGTCAAGGATGGACACGGGAACTGCAGAAAAGAGGCTAAATGAAGCCTGGTGATAGCCCACTGTCCTGTTGGGCGACCGTCTGCAGTGCCAAAGACGTCCCGCTGGGCAACCACGTCCTGGAACAGATTAATCAAGCTCTAATTCAATTTACAACAGACCATTTACCTTTGCTTTCGACTCCAGGGGCATTTAAAGTGGGGAATTTGCAAAGAGCCCATTTGTAGACCTCGACTGCTGGGCCCAAAGCGTGTCGGATAAAAAAAGCGACCTCATGTAAAGCTTCAGACCCGACGCTTGGTTTTGCAATAAGCCGCGGGGCTTCCAGCAGAAACTCTTGATATGGGAATATGGCAGTATCCCGTAGAACGAATACATTTCCATGGTCCAATAAATGTCCAAGAATCACATCTGGATCAGTCCATAGAGACCGAAGCGAGCTCAGCATATCCAGGTACAAACACGTTCGATCACGTCTTACGGCGCTGCCACAGTTCCAGTACAGCCTAAATTTTGGTTTTAGACGTTTTAATTATTGTCCAAATAGTAGTTTACACAAATTCATCCCCTAAAATGAACCATAAGGTCAGAGACTTTGTTCAGTTTGAAGAGACCTGAATAAGGACGGCGGCCGACCGATAAAGCAGTTATAAAACTCAAGGTGAATCATTTAAGATGGCTTAATTAGTCAAACATACACATGCTAATATTCTAGGATAAAATCTAACATTAGAAAATAATCACTTTGCTGCGCGCACTGCAAATGCTCCGTCAGAAATAACATTTCTTTATCTCCATTCCCAATTTTCGCTTCTATTTTCCAGGGGGATTTATGAACGTGAATTGGGGACGACAGAAAAGGCGTAAAATAATCCGCGCGTGTCCCCCTTTCATACATTTATCTCATTCCTTTCATGAATTTGAATTTACAGAACCTTACTAAGATGCAACTCGGTTTTTAAAAATGCGTCTTACTCAATCGAAGATGTGATACGACGTCTGCCAGGACGCTGACAAGGACTGTGTATCTGTAAAGCTCGACAGAAAGGGGGTATCCGTTACACACTGTCAAATCTTTTGTAATATGTCTCCTAAGGAAACTACAACTTGGAGATACCCGAATGAAAAACGGATGAACCGAAGGATCCAATACGCTATAATACAGATAAACAAAAACGGAAGCATACCAATTTTACCACATTAATTATTATTGTAGTAGTAATAGTATTGTTGGGGTACTTAGGCTATGTTATAGGCTATGGCAGCAACGAAATAATAATATAACACTTTTTTAATTTTGTAGATGAGGAACTAATTTTCATGAAATTTGTTTTTGTACGTAATATATAGTTTCTTCGCCCACACTAAGTGCAGTCTTTCCTTCCGGCACTCGTCTGTAAATTTGTCCGCAAAACTTGGCCAAATCGATTTTTGCGTTCCGCTCTTGCTGTGTGACTTCATGTAACCCGCAGGCCTTTTCTCGACTAAGCAAGTGTTTTCACTGCTTTGGCCTATACTTATCGTTACCACTAATACGAAGAGCACGGCTGCGCTTCAAGCGCTTTATTTGCACTTTAAACTAGAACAAAACAAAGTTGTATGTTGGGCAGGTGATAAGAGGCTCTGTATGGTTAAAAAAAGTCGAATCAACAGGAGGCGGTGAGTAAGAATCGAGCGCAGTTAGCGATAATTGCAACGAATAGCATCCATTGGAAAATAATGTTATTTCTTTCGAAGTTCATAACAACTAAAAATACATAATTCCCAGAAAGTGTGATACCTAACGTAAAAGGCAGTTTTCCGCTTTTAATGTTCATCTCGACCCATAATTACGTTACTATACGATATATTCTTGCCTTGATAATCTACCAGTGGATGTCGTTGTTCTCTCCTTTAACGCAGTGAGTGTCACCCTTTTAAGATGACCTCAAGCGCGGCTGAATCTTAAGTCGTCCTTCACTTTCTATACGGACAGTGAATGCGGCACAAGAGAGTGTGAGAGAGTGAGAGAGACAGTGAGAGAGAGAGGGCGAGAAAGAGAGATCGAAGGAGAGAGAAAGGGAGAGAGAAAGCCGACAACTGTCTTACACTGTATTTTTTGCTTCAGGGTTCCAAGAAACAAACAAGAACACAAAAACGTTTGTAATATACTCCGAAAGAGAAAAAGTGAGAGAGCACGCTGAGAAGCGTTTTATTACTTTTCTGCCAGGCTGAACTGTTATTCCGAGGTACCGTGTCCTATGTGGAGATTTCTTTACCTCGTAAGCATGCATATTTAATTCACAGAACGTATGCATGATACGTTTATGTGCATAATTGTTTAGACAGGGTGTTCAAATACAACAGTAAGTTTTGGAATAATAAAGATTCGTGTCTGTGACAGTTGACCTATTAAAACATTATCGAAACGTTTAAATAAGTAATTACTTAAACCTTGAAATCGTCATATCACTGTACATTTTTTATTCGTTTAAGTGTGTTTTTCTCTTCTTCTGCAGCTTTCTGCGTTTAGAAAATTTCACAAGTGTACCTATGAATACCGTTCTCTCCTAGGGATCTCCTATATATTTCAGCGCAGGAGACACTGAAGACAGCGGATTACAATGTTCAGGATTTTTGAGGTTTTGGCCACTTTAGTGGTTGTCTCCTTCATGGTTGAAAGGGTTCATTGCGGTTATGGGATGAGCATGTTCGCAGCTCAGACGTCTCCGCCGGATCCGTGCTACGACGAGAATGGCAACCCCAGGAGATGCATCCCCGATTTCGTGAACTCCGCGTTCGGGAAGGAAGTGCGTGTTTCCAGCACCTGTGGAAAACCGCCCGCTAGGTACTGCGTAGTGACGGAAAAAGGAGACGAGAGGAACAGGAACTGTCACATTTGCGATGCCGGTGACCCTAAGAAGCATCACCCACCGGCATATTTGACAGATCTTAATAACCCTCATAACCTCACTTGTTGGCAATCGGAAAACTACGTCCAGTACCCGCAAAATGTCACGTTGACACTGTCCCTGGGTAAAAAATTTGAAGTGACTTACGTGAGCTTGCAGTTTTGCTCCCCGCGACCCGAATCTATGGCAATATTTAAGTCAATGGACTACGGAAAAACCTGGGTCCCTTTCCAGTTTTATTCCACCCAGTGCAGGAAAATGTATAATAAACAAAACAAGGCAGCTATCACCAAGCAGAACGAACAAGAAGCCATCTGCACAGACTCTCACACGGATATGCATCCACTCTCCGGGGGTCTTATTGCGTTCAGCACCTTGGATGGTAGACCCTCGGCACATGACTTTGATAACTCGCCTGTGCTTCAGGACTGGGTCACCGCTACCGATATCAAAGTGACATTCAGCCGACTGCACACTTTTGGGGACGAGAACGAGGACGACTCGGAGCTCGCGCGGGACTCCTATTTCTACGCGGTCTCGGACTTGCAGGTTGGCGGTCGCTGCAAGTGCAATGGGCACGCGTCGAGGTGCGTGAAAGACCGGGAAGGAAACCTTGTTTGCGAATGCAAGCACAACACTGCGGGCCCGGAGTGTGACAGATGTAAACCGTTTCATTACGATCGACCTTGGCAGCGCGCTACAGCCCGAGAAGCCAACGAGTGTGTCGGTGAGTTGATGTTTACGTTTATATTTACCGTTTATGTGACCTATACGAAATATATGTCCAGAGTTGTGTGATCATCCGTTGCTTATTAGAAAAATATCCGTACACACGTATATTACCGCACAAAAAGGACAGAGAGAAGAAATACACTTTTAAAAATAACTTCTCGGCAGTATAGGTTTGTGCGTGTGCAGCGGAGCAATATGCGCACCCGAATGACCAAAGTCACTGGCGCAGGTTTCATTAGCGATAATAAAAAAAAAATCGAAAATTTCGTTTCTGAAGTATAATTTAAAAAAAAACTGCGTTTCATGGTTAAACGCTATTAATAGTAAATTATATAATGCAACAGTTTATTAGGCCTAACACATAGTTGCTAAATGTATGTATTTCAAAGTGGGTGATGCATTCAGGCATCACTGTATTTTTAATTTTTTTTGTACTTATTAAAGTTATAACTTCTGACCCAAAATCGCTAAGCGGGACATCGTACTTTCACCACAGAGGTCATGACCTGATGTGAAGTAGAATTATTTATATTATTGATATCAACAACAAAAACATTATCAAAAAGTACAATTTTCATCACCGCCATCAACACAGTGGGACACAAAAAACGGATCTTGCTAATTTAGCACGAACACTGTTTACGTAGCCTATAAGTAATGATGTGCTCACATTAACACTGAGAACGCATAATTAACAGTCAGTCCTGCGTAACAGTGGAATCGGAAGCAGTGATAACTGAACGAGCAGAAAGCTGACATCGTGGCCTGTTATTAGAAACAGTAACAAATAACAGCAGTAATCGATCCAGAGACACATTTTCGATAGGGAATAAAAATGCCAATGTAATGAAATAGGAAACACGTTACTTCTCTTAAAAAATAAATTCCTTGATAAAGAGGTAAGTAGCAATGAATAGGTTAACAGAAACGGAATCGAAGGAAACGCTACCACAACAGAGCATACAATATATAATAATGTCGTGGCACTATTATAATTATAGCCGCGCGAATTTTGGAAAAAAGTTTGTAAAATCAGCAAGTGCGATTCAAACGTGGCGTTTTTTTTTTTTTTTATAAAAAAAAGCGTCTAAGTTTTAACCTTAAAAAAATAAAACTTTTGAAAACTGAAATAAAAGCGATTCTTTAACACCGTCGTTACCTGCTAGCGTCCCCAGGAGCTCGCGCCAAACTGTAGGGTCGCCGTTTAAAGTAGCTGTAAAGATGACGAAAGCCAACATCCGGAACGGGTTCCTACTTTAAAATAATTAAAAATAATTTCTGCATTTTTAAAACCCGAATCTAAAAACATATATAAAATAATGCAACAAGCTACAAAAAAGAGACACCGCATATCACAAAAATATGAATACGTAGGCCTACATATAGGTATATAATTTTAAGGTGAATATCCTCTGATTTTATGTTTTACAATGTTTTGTTTGATTTCTACCCACGAAGAACAAATAGATAGACCCATAAAACACAATTAAGGATAGAAAATATAGGCCTAACTTTGGTTGTATCAACGTTTTTTTCAAATATTTTACTTATCTTATTAATTAGCAACTAGCCTATTAGCACTCATGCCGCACATGTCAAATTTGTATAGGCCTATTATGTTCGAACCTCAAGATCTACGAATAAAATTCTTCTGTTTAGGGCTAATCTGAAACAGTTATTCTTGGAATTAATTCTACGATCAGGAATATTAATGAATTTTATGCTACTAAATAGTTGATTCGGTTTAATTTAGGCCTATAATAAGTTGTGTTTGAAGTTGATTTGAATGCGGTTTAATTGACCATATTCGCCCAAATGCATCGGCAGCGAATCGGATCGGTGGGATCTAGCAGTGCAGCCTGCAGCGTTTTCCACTGTCGAAAAACCCTTGAAGCATATAATTTCCTCTGCATTAAAACAAGTATATAATTATTCACAGTACGGAAACGTTTATGGGTTATAAACCTAGGTCCTGTAGCAGTTTTACTTTAATCTGTATTTAAAAATCTATAGGCCTTTATAAATTAAACAATAGGCCAATGACAGAATTTTCATTTGGTCTCTTTGAAAATGTAATGCAGGAACATATGTCGTTAGTTTATTATCATTAATATTATTGATATTATTATTACTACTACTATTGCTACTAGTACTATACTACTGCTGCTGCTAGTACGACGACTACTACTGTTGCTGCTGCTACTGTTACTACTACTTCTGGAATAATAGTAATCGTTAATCAGACGAAGAACTCGTTAGTTTAAAACACTTCCATCCGCAAACCCGTAAATGCCCCACTCGTTGTCATTCTTGTTGATAGTGACCATAAGATATTAGTCGAGCATATTTATAATCCGTGTTCACATAATTAAGGCATTGATTAGGTAGTTTCCTTCAAAGGCTGGGCCTGTTTGATGTCAACGTAACCGCATGAATATACTCCCCTGCACGCCCCCATTGATGATGTGAAGTTTAAAGCGGAGGAAATTATCTAATCGCACTGGCGCGGGCAATCAGGAGCGAGCATAGAAGCGCAATACACAGGCAGACAGTCGCGGTGTTTCCGACTGGAGCTTCGGTTATCAGCCCGAGTGCAAGTGGCAATGTGTGTTTGTATTCCAGGACGGCAGGTGTTTTATCAGACCTGGTGAAAGATAGCGATCGGTTTATTGTCCTGTTTAGCACCCTGCATAAACCTGGGCAATTCGGGTCGTGTAAACGCGTAAAACCATCGGCTTTAAGATAAAAGCCGAAATTCTGCTGTGTGGACTGGTTTAATTGTATCTATCAATAACTGTTGAGTTGTGCTAACAGGAATTATTAGAGTTAACACTTACAGGCCACGTATGTTAAGCTTTTCAAGGCCCGGCTTATTTTCCCTTCGGTCTCTCTTTCCCATTCATTTAAGCATCTGCCGGACATACTGGTTTATGGAAAGAGCAGGGAAAGCGCTACAGGTTGCTCGCAATAATGACATTTAATGGAGCGAAGGGGAGAACGACGCCATCCAAAGGTGGTTTCTAAAAATAACATTGTTAAAAATAACACTGTTGAATGCAGCAACGCTGAATTCATTCATTCACAAGGGTCATTTTAGGAGGTAACATTAACAGTATTAATAAGATGTTAAAAGATAAATATTGGTGGTAGTGAGGGACTGAGTTGCCATAATCTGCCTATACGTAGGCCTACGTTATAAGGACATAGGCCTACTTTATAATGCAACTTTTATCGTCCAGTCAATGAAAGCTGCCAATGTTACCGTTATAGCGGGTATAAAGCATTTTGTCTCCGGTGGTTGTGGAGACATCGAACTGAATCCAGCTGGATCACTTACCGCGATCGTGCTTTAGCCGTTTGTTCTGACGAAGCAATGGCAGCCCTGACGTTATGCAGATACTTAGTGCTGTTTGCGGTAACACTAATAAATGTCAGTTAAATCCGTTAATATGGTTCTAGTTTTTTAACTAATTAACTGTGGTTCAACAAAATTAAATTTTATGATTACAGCCACTGACTGAATGCTTTAAAACACTAACAGCTTTGTAACTCTGAATGTCATTGCCTTTTGAGGATATACCAATTTGCTCTTAATCTTCGAAGAAATAAAAAACACGCACTGGCTTCTTGTGTCCACGTGTTGAATGGCAATCGTGTCCATACGCTCGAAAAGCAAACAGACCAGTTCCGACACAAATGCTCCGCGATAGGAATGAATTGTTCTCAATATCCTTGACACTTTTTTTTCCCGAACCAGCATGCGAGTGTCTGATACCGGCACAAAAGACAGTCACTGGCTGCATCCATCTTGCTGTCAGCGAGGCGGTGCGTTTGCATCACATCCCTTCCTTGTGTTTTTGTAGGCAATGTCATCAGAGGAGGCGTCCCAATGAGAGGGGGCTGGGGGTCGCTTTAGCTAAAGCAAACACGGAGCTCCAAACAGGAGAAGAATGATTGCTTGACACCTCTGTGTGAGGGAGTTTTTTTTTCTTTTTTTCTAAATCTGGGATGAGGGTGACGTGGGTTATGGGGGCTTAAAGGCAGTGTATTTTGGTCCCTAGCTAGAATGTCATAAGATGCAGTATCCAACTATGGAAAATCTGGGAAAAGAAAGATGGATGACAAGGCCAAGGTCTGGGGCACATTAAATATATGACACGAAGACAACATTGTACCACAAAGAATTGTGGGTAATTGTGAATACTAACATTCCCAGTACATATTGCAGAACTTTGCAAAATGTTGAAGCAATCACCATGTCATGCTTAGGTTCTGGCATGCTCTCTGAAGAACAGTCCCAAGGGTGTAGGTGTGTGTTCAATAATGGATTCAACGGGAGGGGGCACATCTTGCTTTGAATGTCTGGGGAGAGTATATATACATTTTTTTTTGTGATTTTTAACAAAGCATCACAGAAACCGCATGTCTCATATTCAGAGCAAAATGTGAATCTTCCGAATGGACCATTCTTCATAATCGCGGGGTCACTTACATTGCCCTGAAAAGCAGTGCAGTTAATGTCATTTAGTAATCGCTAACCAAAATGCATCACTCAATCATTCATACAGCCAGGCAGGGCTACTCAATATTAAACAGACATTTGAACCACAGTCTGAGCCTGCTACTAACTATTGGTTCAATGTAAAACACTTTGATGTTTAATGACAATCACATCTGTTCGAAAATGTTATTATTTAAATGTCTAATCATTGCTTAATATATTTGTATAGTATTGTTTCTGACTGTTGGATGAACAGTGCTGTGCAAACATCTTCAAAGAAAAATGCATATATGATTGTTTATGTTGGTGTAAAGTTATTATGTTTATCAAAGTACAGTACAGACACTCTACTTACGAACGAGTTACGTTCTGAATGGCCTTTTGTAACTTGAAATCTTCGTAAGTCGTTATTCAACATCATTTTAAGGGTCATTTTACATATGTACAGCGAATTGGGATGCTGGGAGTACGTATGCTACGCTGGTGCGCGGGGGGAGTAGCGGCCAGAAGTCATACTAGGCGGAACTGGCACGAAGAAAAAAAAATTGATGTTGTGGACAGGAAACGGGAGCCCAAGGAACAAAATTTGGACTTACAGTCCTCTTTGTTCGTATGTCTGAAAGTTCGTAAGTTGAAAATTCATAAGTAGAGGAGCGTCTGTATATTTGCAAAAGTATTGGGACACCTGGCCATTACATTCAAGAACTTTTATGACATCCCATTCTAAATCCATAGGCATCAATATGGAGATGGTCCTTCCTTTGCAGCTATTACAGCTGCCACTCTTTGGAAAGTGAAGTGATTGTCATTGTTGACACACCACAGCACACAGTGCACGACAACAAAATGTGTCCTCTGCATTTAACCCATATGTGACATCGTGACATAGCAGGGGGCAGCTAATTCAGCGCCCAGGGAGCAGTGCTTGGGGGCGGTACCTTGCTCAGGGTACCTCAG
>JAODJW010000094.1:8657024-8667061 GCA_026777045.1 Hyperopisus bebe
CCCCCCCACCCCACCCCACCCCCGGCATAGAAACATAACAAAGAGAGTGAGTGACCCAATGATCCCGCGAGTGTCTGTGGGCCTGTCTGTGGAGCATTTGGGCTGGACGGGGAGCCTTTCTCAGCAGCTAGTGAGCTTGTGATGAATGGACAGATGCTGGGGAGAATGCAGAGGAAACTCAGCTCAGCACTACAGAAACCCTTATCTTTTCAATTCAATTCAATTCAATTCAATTCAATTCAATTCAATTCAATTCAATCTTATTTGTATAGTGCATTTTCACGTTACATTGTCTCTAAGAGCTTCACATTATGCACATTTTTAATATTTGAGTCTCAAAGCAGGCGGCAGGTGCTGGTGCTGCTTCACATGGCAGGATGTACAGTGGTGCAGCAGCAGGGCTATGGCAGCATAAGCAGGAGGGAGAGGCAAGTGCGAACGCAGGCATGGGGAGTCCCTGAAACGCCCACAAGGGGGTGTGAAGCTAGAATGACAACACTGACAGTTCAGTTCACCCAAAGTCAATGGCGCCGATTCCCCACCCAACTCTACACCTCACATTACAGTTCTAACTGGGACTAGTTTTTAGTCTAGATTGAATATTGAGAGTGAGCCTGAATCTTGCAGATTCTTCACATCAGTCAGTCGCTCTTTCTGCTTTTCACAGCTGGAATGGCAGTGCCTCCATTTCTTCGCCACATCCTCTCCATTTCACATCTGCTTCTTCCCTGTTTCCTCTCTATTTCCTCTCTGTTTTCATTTCTTCTCCACTTCCTCTCTTTTTCCTCTCCTTTACCTCTCTGCTTCCTCCCTGTTTCCCCTCTGTTTTCTTTTCATTTCCTTTCCATTTCCTTTCTGCTTCCTCTTTGTTGCCGCTTCATTTTCTCTGTGTCCCCTCTATTTCCTCTCTGCTTTCTTTCAGTTTCCTTTCAGTTTCCCCTATTACCTCTCAATTTCCACTGTTCCCCTCAGTGTCCTCTCCATTTCCTCTCTTTTCCTTTTCTGTTTCCTTACCATTTCCTGTCCATTTTCTCTCCATGCAGCTTTTTCTTTTTATTTGTAAGGACATGGCTCTCAGCACATGGGGGTTAATGATTAAACAAGGCCAGGGCCCTGACAACCAGCAGCTTCCTTTTGATTATCCAGTGCTGTTCTGTGTGACTGATCTGTGTAAATTAGCAGCATCCTGGGTAATGAGCATGCACTGTGTATGCCTTAGAACGCAGGAAATCCCTCCATGCTGGACAATCAGTTATGAAATTGATACTTTCGGCTACGGGACCACAAGCTTTGCTCTTACCTGCTTTTATGTGTCTGTACATGTAAAGAGAGTGAGATGGAGTATGTGAAAAAATTGTTACAGATTCTACACAAACCAAAAAGAAGTATCAATCCTGTCTGGTCCTGATGCACCCTATTCACTGCAGTGGTTGTGTATGTGTATGTTGTTTTCATCTTCTGAGCCCTTGATGGATCCTGTGGGCAGACGTTAAAAAAAACTGCAAATGTGAAAGGTGGGGAGGGGAAGGAGATGCAGCGTTTTGTAGAAAGATTATGACAAAAAATACATATTTGAGGAAGAGGATTTCAGGTTTAAGTATCATGTGTCAGGGTTCTGAGATGAACTGTAGGGGCAATATCTGTGTAGTAATATGGTGTTACCCATCCATCCATCCATACATCTTTTAACCACTTATCCTGGTCATGGTCATGGAAGTTCTGGAGTTCAGGTTCTGAAGTGAGTCCCAGGATCTACGGGGCAGGCTTAAGGTTGGAATACATCCCAGACAAGATGCCATTTATGTGATTTATGGGGCAATGGGTTCAATGGCCACCTTATGCTGATGTGTGGCCAATGGCATCAATGGCTGCAGGAGGTCTTTCCCCTTCAGTTCTGGCCCGAGAACCGTGATGCAGACACACATTGAATCATCCTCCTGGATGCTGCTGAGCTTCCATCATGGTTCCCTGATTGATGCAGTGAGAAATCCAGCCTTTTCTTCCTCATTAGTGACCTTGTAACTTGCACTTGTATCACAGTATATTAATCGTGCTGTATGTATTTTTATTGCAGTATGCATTTATACTGAAGTATGTACTTATATTAGAGTATGTACTCATACTGCAGTACATACTCAAAAAATATGCAGCATGTAGCTATTGCCATACTAGAGCTATCAACTGAAATACCTCTGCAATGCAGAGACAAATGTAATTAATATTTAGTGCTACCAGAGTTGTATCTTAATGTGTATAAATCCATACAGTCTATAAGTATTATCTGTGCTGCTCACAGCCAGGCTCAGCCTCTACCTCCACTCCCGTCCGAGTCAATTACAGGGAAAAAATAATACATTAAAAATAATGAGCTGTTTCCACTCTGTTACGGCGGGCTTTGATGAATCCAGAGTTTCTCCCCAGCTTCTCCACGTTTTTCCGCTCCAAGCGGCGCAATGACCCCGTTTTGCTTTTCTTTCCGTCCCGAAAGTGAGACTCCGGTCCTGGACCACCTAGCAGTCCAGGCCACTCCTGTGAGGGTGCTCATTACGGCCGCGTGATTATTACCGAAGCACAAAGCTCACATTGTCACCACCTCCGCTTCCTCCCGCCCCCCTGTGACCCTCTTCAGGACGAGGGCGCCGCCCCAGAAAGCTCCTGTCCGGTTTTGCGCTGTTCCGGCTCGAACGTGATGGGGTGCTGAGTTCAGCTCATAGCGCCCCCTAGCAGCCAGTCTTTGGCTAGTCCTCCAGCGCGTCGGCCTCACGTGAATGTCCACCTACCCTGATTGACGCTAAGCACGACAGCTGTTTCCGTCCACGTCCGGCTGTCCCTGGAGAATGTGGCACGCAGATTTTGTTCAGCACATTATAATCTTTTAGCAAGGATGTAATTTGTTGCATGTTGACATGCTGCTAATTAACATGCCAAAGAGTCATGGAATGTGGCTCTACCTTGCTGATACCCTCCGACCTACGACGTTTTCACGACAACATAATAAAGGTGTCAGCCTCTGTGCCCAGAAGGTTATCCATACATCCATCCATCCATTTTCTGATTGGCACAATTTACTGACAGCACTCCTGCATCCCACCCTTTCACTAACATATTATTAATATTTCATTGTTTTTAATTCCCTCTCATTTCACTTTTGGCCCCAAAACCTTAAAATGGCCCCCTTAGGGCCCCCCCTACCCATGTCAGCCTAGGGGGCCCCCAGAGAAGTTAGTCCACTCCTGTCCTGTGAACATTCACACCCAGAGAAGAGAGCAGGTGCTGGAAGTCCACTAGTGCCCCCCCTTCACGATGGCTGCAGATCCTTGTGGTGTTTGAGGATCTGGCTGTATGGCGGGTTGAGGGGTAGGGGGGAGCGGCACCTGGGCCGAGCAGGGCGGGGGCACACTTTAATGCCAATGGTTATGCAGCCGTGGCGGACGCCTCCCCGGGGGGGGGGGGGCTTGGTAGGCCGCCCTCTCATTTACACACCACCCTGGGATACGGTGGGGGGGCTCAAAGTCACTCAGGACGCATGAATGTGCCGGATCTTCATTTCCCCTGGACTCAGTCTCGCCTCATGAACCTCAGCTTCTCCCATGCTCTCAAACAGGTTGTTTTTTTTTAATCACCACGCCTGCTGGGATTTCTGTATGAAATGTCGTTCTTCTTAAATCTGATAACTGCTGCATTCACCAGTCGGTTGAACAAATTCACTGCAGAATGATGAACATCAGACTTTGCCTGGAGTTTTTCATTTCACTTTCAGCTTCCTAATACAGTTTTTCTGTATATTTTTAAAGATGTTGAATGGCACGTCGGCTGTGAGAAAAAGCTCTGATTTTGGTGATCTTACTGAAAGACAGGACAGAAACTGAACAATTTCCAATGACAGGAGAATGCCCCCTACTGGCCCTATAATTTGCTTTAACAATGTGTTTTATTGCCCCCCCTCCCCCCCATTTGCTTCCACCAAAATCACCCCCCTGGAGACCATTTGTGTTAATTGACAGATTGTAAAGTTGATTGAAGGGATCAACCAATAAGAACAACTAGACATAATTATGCTTAGATTGCCCCCCTTGCACCACCCCTCCCCACTGCCCAGGCTGGGACCTTGAACCCACCATCAGGCCCGAACTGAAGTCATTTTCATGCTTCATAAATTTTATTGAAAAAAGAGAAGGAGGAGCAGGAGGAGGAGCAGGAGGAGTTGGGAGCCCACCCCCACCCCCCAACCAGCAGACAAATCACGTTCCATTAAAGCAGCGTGACGGCTTGTTAAGACACAGCAGAGACCAGCAGTCCTGCAGGATGGTGAAAGGTGATGCATTCTAACAACATCTGCAGCAGGGAGGCTCCACCCCTCTGGAAGTCACGCTACGTGATGGGTTAGCGGCCGTGCACCTGGCTGTCTGCCGTCACATCTGATTGGCCGGCTCGGTTGCCAGTGAAAACTGGAGCACCGCTGCGAAAGCCTTGGTGTGGGAAACAGGTGGGGGGTAGGTGGAGGTGCTGGGATCACTTAGATGACTGATGCCATCTGTTTTCCCAGCATGCATTAGTTATCTTTCACGCTTGTCTTCCGGCAGCGGTATTAGTCTGGGCTTTGGCAAAGCAGGTAGCCGGGTCTCTCTTATCGCCGCAGTGCTTCCGGGCTATTCCCCAGAGCACAGCGTGGAGGATTTATGAGCGGGCTCTACCCTGTCTGGGTGGGGGAGAGGGACGAGCAAGAATCCGAGTGTTTTACATTACGGTATATGAAGCAGAAAGGAGGTCCTGTGAGTGTGCACTCTGGGAAAGCTCATGCATGGCCCACTGGAGAAACAGATCCTGAATTTTCCGAGATACGTGAATGAATCGTGATGTCAGCTCTGGCTCCCTTTTGGAACATTCCGAGACCGGCGACCTCAGGACGCTATTGGGAACAGTCATAATCACATAATCCCACAGGTTTTTGTTACTGTTATTGTGAGAGTGATGCGGAAACATTACACGTCTGGATGTGTTTTATAATAAATCTGAGCACCTCTGCCCAACGGCAAGGCTCCGGTGTCCATATGATATTAAATTCACATTCACAGTTTATTTACCAGCTTACCCATTTTCTGTAACAGAAAACAAATTAAGTGATGCTTTATTTTCCATTTGTTAAGTAGGAGTACAGGTGCATCAGAATTCTTTTCACATACACCATACAGCTGAGAGTGAAGCACGGGGTCAGAGCCCAAGGTCAGCCGTAGATCTAGGTGCCCTGGAGCATTTTGGATGCTTAAGTGCCTTGCTTGAGGACCCAATGCATGATGGGATTGGAACCGGCAACCTTCCCACCAAAGGCACAGAGGCCTGGCCTGCTGAGCCCCACGTTGCCCCCTAGTGTCTTAGTGGTTAGAGGTCATATTTTTGGTAACTGCCAAGTGCTACATCGTGTCTCAATCGTGGTCTGAGAACAAGCAGTGCTTAGCTTTACAACCATCTGGGCACCAACAGTTTGAGGAGAAGGAAGATCACGCTGGTGAAGAATATTAGGGTGTGTAGAAGGTGACAAAGTGGTCGGCAGGTGACAGGGACCTAATGTCCGGGCAAAGGAAGGGGAACTCTAAGGCTAAGGTCACCCTTTGTTCTTCAGAAAGGGGCTGGGTCGACTAATACCACACCCTAATATTATAATTAGTAATTTTGTGTTAACAGAATTAGATACGTCAGAGTCATACAGTGTATTCTGTGTGTGAGGGAGGGAGTTTTCATGGCTGCATATATGCAGTCTCTCTCACTGGGTCCTTTTTGGAAATTCCTCACTGCTGCAGCATGACAACGCTCATGTCCCCTTGAACTGTTTTTTTTTTTTTTTTTTTACCTATGCCCCCCTGCCCACCCAATAATACCTATAGGCCTCACGCATGAGCCAGACGACGGCACAAACAGAGAGCATATTTTCTTGGCATAATACCTGCCGTTCAGGGAGTTTGTCGCCGACGGTGACAGATTGGACAATCACTCCATTTCTGTAATTCTTGGATGATATTAATCTTCGCCTTCATTAAGGATCGCAGCCCCAGTAGAATTTGCCACAGTTGCCAGGTTGATGTTTGGGTTATGAGATAAGACTGACTTCTGGCAGGGTGGGGCCTGGAGGCAGCTTCTAAGGTCCAAAATGAAAATCCTTGTCTGAGCCCTGCCCCCACCTCAAAGGGGGCGGGGTCTAGTATGCCCCCACACAGCTTACTTTCAATATGAAGTAAGGGAAAAAATTAAAAGTGAAAGTGAAAATGTTAGTTTTTCTGGGTTTAAAAACAATTAACTTGATATGTGTGTCTGTAAGAACTGTCCAGGGGACAGAAACTTCATCAACAGTGAGAATCTAGCTCAATTAACAATTTTGCTTATTGTGTCAGTGGAAAAAGTCTCCAACAAATGAGTGAATTGAACTGAATTGAATTGAACGATGACTGGGTCAGCACCGTTTCACACACTGACATTCCCTCATGGCAGCAAGACGTTGCTCCACACCTTGTCTCCACAGCGCCTCCAGCAGGATTCTTGGGCTATAACAGCCTGCAGGTGAGCGATGGAGCCAGACACCCAGTGCTGATCTGTGGCATCTTCAGAATACTCCTGGTCGCCCAGCCCGGTCGAGAGCCTCGTTCATTTTCTCGTGTCCATGCTTCGTTAGGAATCTCCGTTTTTAAGAACGATACGCCACATGAACTTGCCGCGTACGTGTGCGGTAGAGGAAGGTCTGGACACTAAGGAGAGCCAAGCCTGAGGGCAGGAATGGGAAGCAGGAGCAGCACTGGGGGCAGCGGGCTTCACGTGGGGCCTGGACCCTATACACAGTCACGTAGTCTCACTGTGATGACTGGACACCTCGTACCACCACGTCCAGGCTAACATTCCTGCCTGCTGGCATTTCCTCACTGCTCTTCTCTCAAGCCTCCCAACCAATGAAAACATCTCTATTATTTTTGTGTCCTTCATCAGGAATGTACTGATAACAGTTATAGGCTGTAGAGCAGTTCAGCTTTGAGCTGTCAAGTCTAATTTATAAGTGCTGGCTAACGACCGTCAGGTTAAAAAGCTAAACTAACCGCGAGAGTTGGAGCCCTGGTAGTGTTTTACTGCCGACCAGCACAGCAGAAGATGTCAGGCGTGTCCTTTAGTCTGGTGAAGGATCTGCGTATTTACAGGCAAAGCCGACAAGTCAGATGCATTTCAGCCACAAAGAAGAAGCAAATGAATTGCATAAATGAACCGGGGTTCTGTTGGAATGCATATTCGATATTGCCATGAGACACACTGTTTGGTGTTTCAGGTCAGAACTCAGTGAGAGAAGCTTGTGGAGTTTGAGATTTAGATTCCGGGGTTTAATTAGCGGAAGTCAGACAGAAAGATCCCGTGTTCTTCCAGGGCTTAACATTCTCGGCTCATTACAGACATCAGAATCAGCGCTGTGGGCATGTCAGTCTGTGATTGATATTGTGTCTAGGGCCCCTGATAGGACTTGTGGGTTTTGGGGGATACTGCTACCTACTGCTAGCTACCGCTAATTAGCCACGAGGTCAGAATTGCAATCGCGGTAAGATCTAAGCAGTGAACCTACTTAACAGAGTGCCTCCCACCCTCAACACAATGCCCGATAAGCCACAGCTCCCACGCAACTCCCCCCGGCGAGCCGCAGCCCCACCGCTGTACCTGACCGTCCCCCTGAGCCGATCTCGCTCCTACACGTGTGTGTCCCACGAGCCAATCATGCTTCCACACGTGTGTGCCCGTGTACGAGACCGAGACACAGAAACACAGTGACCACTGAGAACATACCGCTATCGACGTGTCAAACGCCTCATTTCAGTCATTTCATTTCAGTCATTCTTAACTAGACAGTTTGAGTTCATTTAAAAAAAGTTGTTGTGCCTTTTGGCAGGGGATGGAAGGATGGGGCGCATCATTTGCCAGTTGACATTAACCCACAAGGGTTTGGCAGGTTCCAGAACATTCCGGGAGAGCGAGCAACCACCCAAGTCTGGAAGCGAGAGTAAACGCGGCTGTATTGCGTGTCTGTGTGCGAGCTTGCTCGCGTGTGGCGGCAGGGTCGGGCGGTATGGAATAGTGTATGTGTGGGGTTGGGTTGGGGGATGTATTCTGGGGGACCTTAACAATGCAACCATTTGTATCACTTCAATGATCCCTGGCAGTGGTGCTTTCGTCCCGCCGGTCGATACAGGTGCTCGTCTGAATGGGGCAGAAGGCTGCCTTGTTTCCGCTCTGCGGGCGCGACGCTCTCAATGCGCCCCCCATTAAAAACACATCACACACGTGGAGATTTCGATTCACAGTCATTACGCTGGATTGCCTCCATTCTCCACAGCGTGATCAAAGGCTGCGGGCCCTAATAGATTCCTTACCCGGTGTTGCCCTATAATTTTTTACTAGTTTACATAATGCAGAGGTGACAGAACAATCAGATTCCACCAAAAGCAAGCGGCCTTCTGAAGATCTCATTTAGAACACTTGTGTTTCCCCCAAACCATCAAAAGCATTCCGGAATCTCGTTAAATGATTCATAATCACACATGGACTCGCGTCTAAAACCGCCGTCTGAGCGTGTGAGTCCCAGCCACCCCCCCCCCAACATAACAGCTGGCTTAAAAATGTGTGATCAAGCTTTCCTTCATGGAGAAACATTGGAAGGTTCTAACAGGGAGGAACAAAGTGTTAAATCGTGGTTGTTATAGTTGCTTGGGTCTCACCCCCGGCACCCGCTTTTCTGGAAAGGTGGAAAGGGCACGATAACAAAGGACTTGGAGTCTTACCGGCAGACGTGTGACGTCTTGTTCTAAAAATTGCACTTTTTAGGTCTTCACTGTATGTTGCACAACCTTTGAATTAAAATATGACAGGAAGCGGCCGTAAATGCTTTAATGTATTATGTAAATATTATCTGTGTGACATGATGATAAATTAGTTTGCTAAACTCAACAGATTACTATAATTTAGTAAATATTACTCCTGAAATGGAGCTTTCTTCCTAAAGCAGGAGACACAGAATTACTGTTTTGACAGAAAGTTTCTCATTAAAAAACCAAGATTACACATGCAGATACCTTGCTGCACTATATGCAAAATAAACTCACAATATACTGTAAATAATGTGGTATAGATAAGGATTATATATGAACAGTTTGAAGACATTCAAGCAATTTGTTATTAAAAACGTACTTTATAAGAAATGGTATATGAGAGTTGGTGAAGAACAGGGCTAAACATTTCCTCAGTTTGTATGAAGGACTCTTATTATTATGGGATATAGATGGTTAATTGTCCGAGGGAAAAAAAAGAATTTGACTGGAATTATTATTATATTTTTTTAAGTAAGAGCGACATTCCTGTTAATTTAAGTCACTCTGCACCAGTGTGGTCCAGACATATCTAAGATTTTCTTGGACATAGAATCAACAGCAATGGTCATAAAGTTAAAATACTTGATTTCGGGCCATGCCTTTTGCTTTAGTTTAATTTTATTTATGTGGCAGATGGCCAATATTTAGAAGGTTACACATCTCGAGGAAAAAAGTCACGTTTGTCTGTGGCTTTTACAGTACAAACTACCCTGTAAAAATTCGCCAGTAAAAGGACACAGCTTTCTCTCTCTGACACTCTTTGAGGCGTGTAACGACCTGCTAAATCAGTAGTCAAACACAATGGACCTATTGCCCAGTGATATTTTCAATAACGAACAGGACCCAGACATGAAAATACACTATTTTGGTGGTAGATGATAAATGATTAAAACAAAATGGTTGAGTGGTGGATGTCCTATGTATGGTTCTGGTCACCCCCCTACACCCGCCTCCCATCACCCAAACCCAGAGAGCTCTCCGGAATGTGGTCATGTGGTTCCCAGAGGGACAGCAGTCCCCAACATGCCCTCCAGAGACATATGTGGAAGGGGCACGGTAGTGCAGATGGACCTGCACGGGGGTGGGGGGGGACCGGCTCACTTTATGCACCAATTTGCCTCACAAGCAGAGTGTCATGGTCATGATGAC
>JAODJW010000094.1:8691479-8707910 GCA_026777045.1 Hyperopisus bebe
GGGGGGGGGGGGGGGGGGGGGGGGGGGGACTGTGGTACACGTGGGTGTCAGTGTCTCAGAAAGCATACATACAAATACATCACGTGAAAAAGGACATTCTAACCCAAATTCAGATATGTCAAACCATGTTATATGTAAATCAAACTAAGGAGTAATCAAAATAGCAGCCTAATAATCGAAAGATGTATTAATATTGCCCGATGCGGATTGTTTGAACTGTATATGCTGAGACGAAGAAAAAATAAGGTGAATACGCCACATCATACTGCTTTCCACACGTCTTATGTTTTTTCTATTTGGTCTTGCCTCTGTAAAACTGTACTGGCCTCTGGCGCGTCGCCTTCAGCGTCACGGCGGCAGAAACAACAGAAGTCGTATAGGCTGTTTTGAAAACGATGAAGAAAATGAAAACTTCGGATGTTTCTCCAACTCTGAGGACGCTGTTGGTCTGGCAGCCAAACCTGAGACGGACTGAAAGATTTCATCGAAAAAGAAAGGGAAAAAAAATGCACATTCGCCTGAAGCACCAGCGAAACCAGTGACGGAGCAAACGGAGAAAGCCTCTTTACTGCATAAGGCGCCCAGCTGGGAAAATGTATGTGTAAATTTTGAACAGAAGTGCAGCATTTTTGAAAACTGACATTAAAAATCTATCAACAGAAAAAAAATAAATATTTGTATTAAACATGACAGTTTTGCTTCGCTGCTTTACCAATTAGGATTTTCTGTATTTATATTCTCCTAAAACAGGTAAAACCCCAAAATAATAAGGATCCATGGAAGGTTTGCAAATCAGTGATATTGATCTGTATAGTTAGAATTATATGTACATGGGTAGATAGATAACGACATGACTAACCCCGCATCAAATTAAAAGCAGACCAATGACAACGAGACAAAATAGAAAATACGATTCCATCAAGATTACGTTAAAAATCCATCTTTCAGAAGTGAAGAGAGTCTTGTGAGATCGCAGGCACGCACACAGAGGAACTTACTTATCTGAGTCACCAGAACCAAAGCAACTTCCACGTATAGCTACGACAGTTACACCTAAAGATAAAACGAACCAAGTAAAATGAGCCAGTCTTTTATACAGGCCTATATGTATATACGCACGCAGCTTATATATGAAAATATAGACCCCAGATAGACAAATCCCCATGCAGACCTCACGAGTCAGGGCTACCCTTCTCCCACGTGACAAAGGAGCCGATTCGTCAGTGGTGATTCCCATACACAGGGCTTCCCCCATGACGTGACAGTAGGCCTAAGACAGATTTAGGATAATGGCAGATACCCAGTCTCACGGAAGGCCAGAAAAATAAAGCTGTGGGGCACGTTTCCAGGGATAGGGCACCGGGGAAGGTCTGAAAATGTTACATTTGTAACAATTCTTCTTGTATTAATTGTATAGTCCACTATAATAAACTGCATCGTACTGGTATCTTCTCACAAAACCGAATGTATATATATAAATATATATATTGCATATGCATATATTTAAATACATTTTATCGTCCTCCAGCATAATACACAATAACACATTTAACTGTATCTATGTCTGACACCACATATATAAACTCTAAAACTTAATGTGTCCAGTAGTCCCAGAATGTACCCCCCCTCCCCCCCGCGAAAAAACTGTTTCCCTGCATTAAATCTTGAGCTGATTTTTTCAGCTTCTGTTCATACTATGAATTGTAAATGTTGTGTAGCTGTGCCCATTGCGGGTTTGCAATGTTGTTTTACGATGCATACTAATATATTATCGTTATTATATATGAATATATTTAATGACATGAAACATTGTGGATTCTGTCATCTTTTTCAACCCACGTGTGACCGTTAGATGGTTATTATGCGAGTTAAACCCAGAAGGAAAAAATAACCAGCGAACCACTGACCTAGTAGAGCGAAATCGAGATTTAATCGGAAATCTACTTAGTGCGTTGCCTTTCCGCACTTGTGTCTGGTGCCGGACGCTTTTTAAGGAGTTTCGCTGGTTATCGGCATCCTTCCGAGAGCTAAGCAAAGCAGCAAAGCACGGCACCAAAGTTCCCCGCGGCAGTAACTAATAAAAAGGACGGGGCAGAATGTAGCACATCGCCTAAGGCTTGCATGACATCTCCAGCTCAGACAGAACATGCTAACGTAACGAAGCGTAGCGTGTGAAGTTAATCATTACACTGAAAAGTCAATCTGCAAAAACATTTTTTTTGCCTTTATTTAAATTTACGACGTTTTTATATTGCCCTATGCAGGGCAGCTTACAGTCGGTGTCATTTATTACAAATTACAGTTAAGATAATTTAACACGAAGGAAACGGGTATATTAGTAACACATAATCGTTATTTGCTTTGCTTCAATTGATTTTATAAGCATGACATTCTAGGAGAGATCACATACAGGCATCGAGAGTAAATATTAATGAATATTGCTAAATCACTTAAATTATTATTACTGACAAGTAATTTGCACCAGGGGGTCTAAGTCGTTGGATGATGTTGGGCTACTAAGTTGTTAGCAGCCCAGCAAGACCCCTTGGTGCATTAATTGCGATGCTGAGGCTGGAGTGCAGCCGTGTCTTTGAGATAAACAGTTCCTTAAAACATGGGAGGTCAGCAGCTCATTCCCGCTTTCCGCTCCGGAACGATCCGAATCTGCTTTTTATCCAGCTTTTCTGAAATCGCTGCCTCACATTCACATTGAAAATGGGAAAAGAATTTTCAAGAAAACGGGATGAGGACCATATTACGGGGATAAGATGGTGTGTTTGTGCAGGGGGATAGGGCATCTGCTTCCCCGTCCTCCTGCTGCAGTGCCAGTGACGCTCGCGTGTGGAGACCTTCCATGCTGCCGCTGGGCCGTGGGGTCAGTTCCCGTTAGCTGGTGGGCCACACTGCTACCACCACAATGGCGATCAGGAGCAGGACAATGACCACCAGCATTCCTGAGAGGAGACAAGACCAAACAGACGGGGGGGTTATGGGAGCGCAGCTGGATTTGGCCGGACCGCAGTTACGCAACACCCCCATTGCCGGGACGACCGCTGCCGAGCCCCGTTTCCCACGCAGTTGAGGGTAGCTGCGTTCGTTTAACTTTGGGCGCAGAGGCAGCACGTTGGCGTCCTGACCATCAATCGCAACAACGCCGTCTAAAAGCTTGGGGTGACAGGCTCTTTTTTTTAATTGCCGTCCCTTTAGTGCATGAGGGTTAAGAGCACTTTCTGGAAGCTTCTCGGCATCGTATCTCACAAACTATCTTCTATGTTCACAAGAGTTCGTAAGAGGACTGTGCTGAAAGAAAAAACGCAGTTACATGCATCGCAGCCAATTGCGTTTATAATGGCATTGAAGGCGAGATTACCACATGGCTAGCCTAGCCAATGGGAATTAAAAAAAAACAAAATGATGTCATCATTCCAGCATGATCAAGTATTCCTCTTTCATGAACACGTTTCTTTGTATGCGGGAAATAAAAAAAGGTGCATATTATAATATATTGTCAAAATCCCATTATTCTCACGATAATGACCTTTTTTTTTCCATCCAAACCAAAATGCGAAAGGCCACTGGCCATTTGGGAGAACTGTGTTATAACAGATGTGCCGTATTAATAAGAAAGCAAGGCCGTCTCTAAGATTTCCCTGCCTAGTCGTCAGGGTGGTGGATGATTGCCTCATCTTTGCATAAATGTGCAGTTCCCAGCATGCATAATGGTAACAGGGGAGTGAGCACTGGGATTATGGGATGCCCACAGGTATTACTTTGCTTTTCCTCCTGTATTCCCACCCGTTAAAAAAAAAAAAAGAAAAAAACCTTGATGGTTGTGGTTTGACTTCTCAAGGAAGAGGGAGACAGCCGCATGCACACGCTGAGATGGACATGACCATGCAGCCCCTCGTTAGACCGTCAGGGTGGAGGTCAGACCTGTGTTTTACGGCACACCAATATTTACCGAACAGCTGTGATTCTCCCTCATCTCAGCACCTGGGGAGGTTGGAACAGATCAGCATTCAAAGAGCAACATAAAGACAGCTGGATGTTTCTGATCATTCTGATCATTTTCTAACCTGACCATCTTATTTCTGCGAGATCTCAGGTGGACACAAAGTGCCGATCGGCTCAGGTGAATCCTGTTAGGGCAAGGATGAGCACTGCAAAGGAGGTAAGGATCCCAGAGAAGGCCTCCGGATGACAGGCGTAACTTTAAGGATTTAAGGATGAGAAGCAAGGAAAACAGGCCTAGGAGAGGAATACAAAGCGGAGAGGCACCTTACAAGGGGTCGCAATAACTTCAAAAGTCTGCTCCAGTGAGACATTCTCAGAAAAAAAAAAATATTCTCAGAAATGTGTCCCCAGCATGGTCACCCTCAAATTATCTCACAAAACATCTGACATCCAACATCCTCTGCACGGTGATTTCATTTCAACCACAATGGCAACATGTTGTTTTGCAGGTCCATACTGCTGATCATTTGATTTGCAAAACTCTTTTTTTCTTGGAAAACAATGACCTCAGAGGTCAGTTCACGGCATGGCTGAAAGCTACGTGACAAAGTAAAGTGACTATTACTGCACTATCGTTTGGCGGCTGGGCTTCCTGGTGAACAGGTTATGGGCGTGCATGGCCATCAGAATACCAATGGCCATTGAGTCCAAAACATCTGCTGATTCTGCAGCCCTAGCAGATGCTTTTACCCAAAGTGACTCATGTGACTCAGCTTCAGAATCAGCATAATTGTTGCAGACCTTTTTTTTTTTTTTTTTTTTTTACAGGTTAAGTACCTCACTTAGGGGTACAAGCAGAGCTTTGCTGAGATGTTCAGTTTTATGGTTGATTTCCCAACTGCAGATCCTCTTCCAAGCTGAATAAAATGGGCCAAGTTTAACGGGACCGTACCCAGATCACATCTCAGTAATCCTCAGAACAAAACTGTTGTGCATTAATATGCACATATATTGACACAGAAGCGCAATAGACTTTCCAGTTTAGGTGGTTGTTCGATTTTCATTTGGTCCACGATTCCAACGAAAGATCCAATTCTGAAAGCCATCAGATGCTCTGAGCTTTTTCTCCTGAAGTCCCATGGAGGACGAGAGTTCCGCGTCTCCCTTCTGGAGCAGACATGTGACAACCCCCAGTGGGCTACACGACAGCCTCACCAGTCTAACCTTCATTTTCTCCCCGCTCTCTGGAAGACATCAGCATGGGCTTCAAACATCTGAATCACCGCAAATCTGAAGGCTGTCAGCCACTCGCAATTACACACAAGGTCCCTGCTTACTCAAGAGGTCCACTGCTGCTTCCATTGAGGCTGGCTTTCCTCTAGTTCATGTTTGGTTTACATTTCTCTCATACTTGGGGCTCCGTCCTCGGGCCTGGCGATGGGGCCATTGAGGGGCCCGGGACAGCGGAGCCGGGATCCGTGCCGTGGATGCAAGAGGCTCAGAGGAGGGCAGTAAGAATGGCTCCATTAGCCGCAGTTCCCTCTCTCTGCCACCCATAACATTGCTTCATCATGCCACAGTGCCCCTAGAGAAGCCATCTTGGCAGGAGAGGGGAGGGGCAGTGGGTACGTCCTGACAGTACCAAACAAATTTCAAGGAAGCCTCTTGTGCAACTGGATGAAGCTTCAGTCGGACAAGGGGAACCAGAGCCAACGTTCATGAAGTCACAAAAATGGGTGAATTGACACGGGCCGCAAGAGGCTTGCAGCCAGATACAGCATTTCACCGAGTTAGGCAAGACCAAAGTGCGATAGACGGGGACCAGGGCCTTCCACTAGCTCTTCTATCCCAAACACGCGAGTCAAGCGAGGACAGAAAGCCTTCTAAAGAATAAGGAACGATAAGGAAACTATTGACACCACACACAGAGGAAAAAAAAACACACCAATGTAGTTTCTCAAATTAACATAGCTTTGGTAAAGTCCTTATAAAAACCAGGGGTGGTTTCTGGACTTGACAGTAGCGTTAAGGGGTCTCGGCCCTGCGGACACCCCCGTCACGCCACCCCCACCCACCCCTCCTCCTCCTCCTCCTCTCCTCCCCCTACAACTTTACTCAGGCATTTTTTTGAAGAACTGTCACCATCCAGCTAAGTAACTAAATAAGCTACGTCTGACCCTGATTCTGTGGGCGGATGACAATGGTCATGTTTGCCGGCCAATCAGATTACAGGTCGTTCAAAGTGACCACCCAAGCGGCGTTCAGTGGCAGGGAGCAGACACCCCCACTGCGAGCCACCACCTCAGCCCCACAAATCAAATCAGATGAGGGAGGCAGAATAGGCGGGGAGGGGTGGGGGGTGGGGCTCCACATGGGAATCCCCTCGCCTGGGTGTGCAGCCCCCCAGTGCAGCACAAAAGGTACAGATGACCCCGGCGCCCTGGTCGAGTCTTGTGTTAACATGATTACCCGTCATTTTACCAACTGTAATCCTCTTAAAGCACACATGCACAATAGGGCCTCACAAAATGGCCTTCCACATTCACAGATATGTGTAATTAGCATAGAATTAAATGCGGATAAAAATGGACTCTGATTAAAGGGGTGAGGATCATAAACACATACATAGGCGGGAAGTGTCTGAGAGCAGGATGCTGGTTATCATGGCCTGTGCATATGCACCAGCAACCCCCCCTCCCCCACAATAAGTCCTGCAGTTTGTTGGGAAGGGGTTAGCAATTATTAACTGCACATCCTCTCAAGGACAGGACTGCATGTGCCCTGGGAGGACATGAGATAAAGTACCCAAATCAAAACCATATTAATTGCAGGTGGCAAACCGGCATGGGTACCCATAGAGGCAGAGAATGAGAGAAATGGCCCTCAGACTAAGAATATAAAGCACTGACGTCTTCGCTCACAGCCCCATGGCGGGTCGCCGAGATTAGGACCCCGGCAGGAATAAATCGGGGGTCTCATGCCAGGCTCGTTTACCCCCCCGGGGGGAACATGGATACGTTCGAGGGCCCCAGACAATGCAGGCCTACTTGAGATGCAAGTCGGCTTCAGGACGGCGAGGTGCAGGCGCGGCTCGCTGCAGGCTAAGTAGATTAGCGGCACAGAGGGGCCGCCCCGGGCAGCTCGATGAGGCGATTAAACCCTGGGAAACTCGCGCCATCCGTCCCAAGTTTCTAGGCGGCTGGAAGGATTGGGGCCCCCAGGCCTAATCTGCCCTCCTCTCTCCAGCTGGGGAAGTCACTCCATGAAAGGGACTGCATTTAACTTTTTAAAGACCAACTCAACTTCGTAATTTTGGTTTGGGGCAAACTTGGCACTGTTAAAACTGGTTGATCTAGCCCTGTACTTTGTCTCTGAGTTTAAAGCGCTGCCTTTACTTTAAACTCCACGTAACGGAGCCCTTTTTGTTCTTTCTTCTTACAATTCCCTCCCCTAGCTGGATGTCACACTCAGACCCATCGTCGGATGCAGTTCAAGGATGCATAACAAATTAATGTTAATCTTTCATGACTGTTTCTGTAGGAGTTTGAGTCCTTAACAGTAGCAGCTCTAGGTATCTGGCTGAAGCAGCAGCAGAATTTGAGATACCAAGTTCCGATCCACTTGGGGTCCTTTTCATCATGGGGGGGGGGTACAGAAAAAGTACCTCTGGCTATAATTTAGATGTGATCTTCTGTAGCCAGGTGGGACGGCCCAAACATGCCTGTCCACCAGAGTCATGCGATTCGATTCTGATGAGGGTATTCACAGAACAGCGTTCACAGCCCAGAGCTGGGGGGGCTCCTTCCTCCACAGACGCACTGACCCCTGGTGAGGCCCAGCCCGCACTCATTCTTGCCTTCAGTTGGGCAACAAAAGACAAAGGCAGTAGTAGACACTTTCCAGCCCAGGCAACCTCAACCCCCCCCGCCGCCCCTTCCCCAACCGCTGCCCGACTCAAACACTCTTGGGTTTGGGAGCTCTGCACGTAACGGGGATCTCAGAAACAAAAGCTCGAGTTCCTTAATTAAGTCAAGATCGGAGGAGAGCACACTGGAGGGCTCAGCTTACACATTTTCTTCCTCTATGGACCAATTGGGGAGTTTCCCCCAACAACCCCATTCCTCGCCTCCTGTATAATACCCGGAAAGTCTGACACAAACCCCCTGCGTTTCCTCCTTCCCATCCCAGGCCTCCACCTTCTGCTTCTCGCTGGTCCCCGGCTCTTGGTTCCCCTACAGTCGGGGTACTCAATCCCTGGCTTATTACCCAGCAAGACAAAGGCTCTTCTCATGTATCTTGGAGAAACCCTACAAGAAAAATTCAAACCCCCCCCCCCCCCCCCCGAGCCACCCAAAGCACACAGAGGTATTTCGGCCTGCAGCCTTTACTTCATTAACAACATTTCCATCTAGGATTAGAGGGAATATCGCAAATTCTCCAGTTGGGACAGAACTGCGCGAGTGTCTCCAGTTGGGACAGAACTGCGCGAGTGTCTCCAGTTGGGAGAGAACTGCGCGAGTGTCTCCAGTTGGGAGAGAACTGCGCGAGTGTCTCCAGTTGGGAGAGAACTGCGCGAGTCTCTCCTGTTGGGAGAGAACTGCGCGAGTCTCTCCTGTTAAGACAGAGGGCCAGGAGCCTGGCACGTCTCACCCGTCCTAAAAATGCGGAGCAAGCCGCATCTCTAAGAGGCTGCCATCCAGCATGCCGTGGGAATAAGACACCGCAGTGAGCACTGCTTGTCACACTGAGAGAAAATAAAAGAAAAAAACAAGCCCCCTAAACCTCTTCAAAGACTACGCTCACCTTCAAAAGATGACAAAGACGTACAATAGCGGCTAATAAGTTTCGCTGTCTGTATCAGATTTCAATCGCAAACAGATCATCCCTTCAGCTTGTGAACATAATAATGAGAGATAAGTATCTGGGAAGTGAAGGAAAACAGCATTCCAACATGATACTGTGGTAAAGCTTAAGTCTGGGACCTTTGACCACTGGCGGAAAAATAACCTTTACATCTCGTGCCGCTTTTGGCAGAACATTCAGAGAGAGAAGTCACTCTCTGTCGTCTCTGTCATCTGATTTCATGAACCGTGACGTGGAGGACGCCCAGAATCACGGTCAGGCGCTCAGAAGCAACTCGCCGCGATGACATGGTTACGGCAGAGTATGTCAAACACGGCCCTCGACAGCAGAATGGCGCCGTTCCCACGTATGAGTCCGTCGGGCGAGACAAAACAGAAGGCACTGCCTCGGGAGTAACGGGGGCTTCGAACATAAACACAGCCGGGGTCGGGGAACCATAAACACGTACCCAAAAAAGAAGAAGGGGCCCCTTTGATAGATCTGTGGCATGTTTCATTTTCAATTCCTTCTCTGTCAGTCCGTCAGACACAAAGACAAGTGTCAAAGTGACAGAGGGGAAGAGGGATTGGGGGAGTGAAAACAGAGGTAGGGTGGGCGCAAATAAGAGTGGGGGGAGTTTTCATTCATCATTCATCCCCTTCACCTCGCCCCCCAGCCCATGGAATACATTAATATAGTTAAGCACTGGCATAAGAGGGAAACCTCTACGGTCAAAACAATATGGCAGTAACTCGGAGTCTGGGATCCTCAAATAAAGGCCCGCCGGGTGTCATGGTGACCAAGAAACAGCGTCGCCCCTCCGATAAGCTGACCTTCATCTTGTTGTCTCACCAGAGCCGACCGGCCCGGTCCCGGGTCACCCTGTTACCAGGGCCCCAGAAAGGCAGCCATTTCCCTGGCGACGTGGCCCTTAGGCTTACCGGGCAAATAAGGGAGGAGGGGGTAGGGAATGTGGGGCCCCCAGTTTATCTCCGACACCCTTGCCTTTTCCCACTGGGGCCGAAAGGGGTGGAGAGACCGGGATGGAGGACTGGGAGGGGGCCTGATTCTTCAGGAGACCTCCTAAAAATCCCAACACTGCTTCAAACGAAAACGACCCTCATACCAGGGGGCACGGCGCTCTATTTTAACCGCGGCCTCACTTTGGCAGCCCCTGCATGGGACCTCCTGGCTAATCACGCGGCATTCATGCACTTCTGTGCGCCTGCAGCTGCAGTAGGGACCTTGGCAGCCGGGAGTGGGCAAAAACCACGGCCTCTAGTGGCAGCTGGAAAGATTCTGACCTCCTTTATCCCCCAACAGAAGCCGAGGGATCATGTGTAATACTGAGCTTGTTTACCCAATACTCTCCTCGCTGGTTCATATGTCTGTTTGACAAAACAAATGCATTTTGAAGGGAATCGGCTTAAATTACAAATGTGAGTCACACCATACTGGACACTCGCACTTTCATTGCCAAAAGGGGCATGATCCTCACTACTTAGAGAGTTCTAGAAACTCTACCAAGACTCCTCCGTGTAAGGACTCGGCCATCTTGCCAACACGCATCTCGCTCTCCGAAAGGGTCGAGCTGTTAATACGATGCAAGCTGGGAAACTGTCTGGAGGTGTGTTAACTCACCACAGGAAGATGCCTTGGTTCCCACCAGCTTGACCCTGCGGGATTCGTTGCGGATCTTGCCGTCTGTTTTGTCCACCAAGTGTCCCAGGTCATCGATGATTTCTGGAGGAGAAACAAGCAGACACACAAGAGCAAACAATTTATAAAGTTTCTCAAAGTAGCATGAAAAATGGAAACTCCTGCTACTTATTTAATCCTCCTAATTCCTGATAACGGATGAAACGGTGTCTGATCTGAAGCAAACGTTTCAGCCAGGTGAGAACCATGAAAGGAAATGAGCATGGACAGCTCTGCCCAGGATAGAGGCTCGAATCAGCAGGGGTCACGGGTACAAGGTGCTGGAACTGCTAATAGCCACATTGGTGGTAACATTCTGCAGGGGTTGGAGACCACCATTCCAACAGCCACCGCTCCCAGACAGCAGAGGATTCAGAGGTTACCGATGCTCCTTCAAAGTGCTCATCCATGGAGCAGACCGGCCCCAGGTTCACGGGCCGAGTGACAGCCTGAGTGACGGATGCTCAACCTTAAACGCCAACTGAAAAATGAACCCAAAAGAAGATGTTCAACCCTGGAGGCCTTCAATTGCCTCAACCTTTTGAACTTCTTAAAAGAAATATCTTTATCTCCTAAAAAAAAACAGGTGCATAGATTTCTTCCCAATCTGTGCTCCGGCTGCTCTTGGCCCCCTGCTCGATCTCCCAGCCCCTGAGAACTCCTCTGGAATGGGCACTAAGGCAAATCAAACAGTCAAACACAAACTGTGCTTGGAAAAAAGCCCCCCCGCCCAATCTGAAAACCCATTCAGATTTACACCCTCAGTAAGCTGGATGTTTGTCAGCAGAAAAGGGAAGCGCGGTCTTCTTCTGTCTCTACCCCCCCCCCAGCTGCCAACACAAACAAGGCACTCAGCCGGAGGAATGACCCGTTTCCCACAGGGCGGGTGGGGGGGGGGGCTGATCACTGACACTGAGATACCATCACACGTCCTCCGGGAGGCTAATATGCCGATAAGCAGCGTCCAGACCCAACGGCACAAGCACGCTGGGAAACATTTACTGCAATTAGCACATCTTTAGCAAGAGTGCGATCCCATTCCGTCGTACCGTTACATGCTAGAAGAGGAGGAGGCGCGACTGAAATCATAGCAGCAGCAGGAAAAAGGGAGCAAGCCCAGAATACGTGGATGGGTCACGGACTCGGCTCAGATTCTCAGAGAAGCACGGGGCTGTTTATTCGAGGGAAGACGCACCAAAACAAACACAGCAACCGCTTCTCTCCCAGGAGTCTCTGACTGAATACACCTCCCAACCAAAATGACGGCCCCCGATAAACAAGGCCTGAGGATAGGGGAGGCATCTCTTCCTGGTCTGTTCTTGTTTCTGGGCCGCTGCTCTGGTCCAGATTTGTTGGCTCAGCAGGTGGGTGCCGGGCAGGATGGGCGCGTGCGGAGGGGTGAGGTGCTCGTGCGAGGCCCAGAAGCGAACGCAAACCCCGTGGGGCCGTTCGTCAGCAGCCCGGCTCCCTGGCACCTGCAGGGGCTCCTTGGCACAGCAGGATGGTTCAGGGGTACGGCAATCGCACACAGATGTTCCTGGGATGACGTCGGCCCTCTCTTTTATTTCCTGACCACGGGCCATAAAGCCCTTACCGAAAAAACACGTAAAAAAAAAAAGAACAACTCTTTTATTCTCAGCCAGTTATGCTTGGGGAAACTAATTACTTTACAGGTCACTTTCCTGCACATTCAAAACACAGACGTTTAACGGGAAACCTCTCCTCAGCTTAGCTTGATATCAATAAAACTTCTCCCTGTTTCTGGAAGCGCCCGGCGTATCCTGGACGGAGATGGCCTGACTTCAGAAGGCTTTAAATGAGAACGCCACGCGCAAAGGCGTGTTACGGAGATTACGTGCGAAGGCGTATGGTGATAAATGCACGTGTCGTAATCTCCCGTGCTGACTGCACCTGGCCAATGCCACTTCCGTCGAGATGTGAGGAGCCACCATGGAAATGTCAACGAGCAGGTGTCCGAGACCCCAGGGAGACCCGGCCTTCATTTTACCCCAGGGAGACTCGCCCTTCATTTTACCCCAGGGAGACCCGACCTTCATTTTACCCCAGGGAGACCCGCCCTTCATTTTACCCCAGGGAAATTTTATCATGGGCACTGCACCCTGGGTGTACATTGCTGACAGAATTCAAACTGCAGGGTACTGCAGAATACCCCTGATTTAGAAGCATCCGCAGGATTTCTGTACAATAGCATATGTGCACAAAGAAACATATCAAAGTTTGATAATGCAAAGTAGAACTGGCTGAAAGGAGCATGAAGGTCTGTGATAACATAACGTTTGTACTGCATCCAAAAGAACCCGAGTCGCTAATGACAGCCTCTTCCACCTGTTCCCTGTTCTGCGGGCAGCTGTTCAGCTAAAAGCATTAAGCACTCCCATAATTTCTCATAAAACAAATATGATTTTTTTCCCTTCCATTTGCCTGCCCCTGACTCCCCCCCCCCCCAAAAAAAAAAACCTGGTGTCTATTACTTTTACAAGACGAAGATCTCTATGACATGGTATTTACTTACAAAATAATCGGTTTAGTGTATTTCCTCGCAAATAAGTGGACTGGGGTCTCATGCAGTGTCGGCTAACGGATGCCAGACACACAATGTGAGTGCAGAGCTTCTAAGCACATATAAGTCATGGAAGAGAAGATCTATCTATCATATGAGAGAGAGAGAGAGAGAGAGAGAGAGAGAGAGAGAGAGAGGATACCCAGAACAGCACAGGTGTTGATCGACATGCAACTCCTGCAAGTTGACTGGAGTGGGTCAGTAGTTAAGATTAGGGCAGAAAGAGTGACACAACCGAGGAGGTTCACCAGGGATGGTTTAGCTGAGGGCCGTGGCGTAAGGATGCAGTGCTGGGGTTGGTGTCAGTAATGTGGGCCCTGTGGCACGACACCCCCCCGCCGCCGCGGGCCACCCCGGGCCAGACACAGAGCAGCAGGACGGGCCAGAAATAGGGCAGTCCTCCTCCCAGCTATCAGCATCACGCGGAGAAGGCTGATCATGGGGGTGGAGAGGGGGGGCTATAGAGGGCAGCTGGGTGATGCCAGGGTGCTCCTCCCCACCCACCACAAATAAAGATGCACCACACCCAAAGTCTCTAGCCCTACACTGACCCGGAAGCCGCACGGTTCTAGAAAGCTCGGTACACCATAGCAGCTTCAGGGCCACAAACATTATGACAGGGCGCCTCCCCATGGCCAATTGGGAGTGTGGGCGCTTTTTTCTTCTTCCCCAAACCATTCATTCAGCTAGACTTAATATAATGATTTCCCTTGGGAATGTGGCCCGGAGTGGGCAAGGGCAGCATGGGGGGGGGGGGTCTGGGGGCACAACTGTTACTAATTGGCATACAGTATGGAGCTCGCTTGCAAATGAAAACACCCGCGTTGCACTGGGCCCGGATCTGGCTCCGCCCCCTGTTCTGAGGGCCCCGTCCTCCGGGAGTGCAGCCATCAAACACTCCCCAGGGGAACCCGATGGATCGAGCAGACTCAAACATGACCATGACCTGGTGGCACTCGGGGCGTTCCCAAAGCAGCGGTTCCTTAAAATCTCCAGCCAAATGATATTACCTAGCATAAGCAGAAGCATTTTCTACTATAAAACTACGGAGCTTTGCTTTCCTCCCTTCCATCGTCTTCAGGGTTTTATTTGAATCCAATTACATCACAATAAACTGTGGTGTGATAGTAAATGCCAATATTGTGTGACAAAGGTCAGCCGTGCTGAAAAAGGCACTATATCAACTAAACTGACTGTTTTCTGTGAGGATGTGCTCAAGTCAGAGTGTAACAGTTTAACTTTTATCATTAAGTCAGCCGAGGAGTGACTCCGGCTGAAATCAGCTTCTGTGGCAGGACCGCCGACAAGCCACACATGCAACGCTGCCTGGGAGGAACCCAGAGAAGCCAGGTGAGAGTAGACGTGCCAACCAAGACCAGGGGCCTTGGAAACAATCTCACAGCACCTGGACTCACCACCTGGCTGAAGCATACCCTCAGGCGATGGCGAGAACAAAAGTAAAAATAAAATTAAAAAACCGGCAGAAGAAAGAAGGCATCAGCTGGTCGGGTCCTCAAAGCCGACGTTTCGCACTTCAGTGTTTAGCGATTAAGGGGATCTCAGTGAGAGGCCTTCTGGTAACGATCAGCACCGCCGGCTTGAAGAGATAATTAGAGTGTAGAAATCACATGACAGGGGGGGTCATAAAAGAGCCCGACTCATTTTAAATGTTGGTAACATTAGTATTTTTTTTTTTTTGAGCGTGCTGACGGCGAGTCCGAGAGGGAGGACGACCCGGTCCTAAATGCCGGGTTTTTGCCGGGGATCAGCTATCGGCACGGAGATGCCAGGCGGACGGCCAGACGTACTGGAGCCCATCGGTGATGGGGAAACTACATAACTATGCCTCATTAAAGGGCCATTCAGGAAAAGTGACAAGTTAAACTGGCGTTTTTTTTTTTTTAAACAACTTGGTTTTAACTTGAACCTCTTGTAGCTGTAACCTCTCTGTCAACCTATCAGACTCGTAGGTGTCATCCCTGTGTAGATACCACATGCGCGGCGTGGAATAAAACACAAAACAATCCGGGGTGACCTGGTATACCTGACCCCTCCCTACTTCCGGCACCGCTTTTGATCTGCCGCGGAGACCTGCGACCTGCACCGATCCGGACATTCTGGGCCTGATCCACTTCTGGTTCTGTTCCCAGGGCCACCCTCATTTCCAAAGCCTCCACTGTTTGTGGAGAAAAAAAACACAGAAGTTGAACGGAGAACATGACATAAAAAAAGTCTTATTTGCAGCTGTTTTCATTCCTCAAACTGAAGAATCTCAGGCAGATATCAACGTAACACACCCCCTGTCCTGTACATGGATGAGGGACACTGGGGGTCTGAGGAACACCCAGCACACACGGCTTGATTCTGACGAGCAGGAGGAAGAAGAAACCCGCAGCCTGGCTTGCTGAAAGCATGGATTCGCTGGTGTTGTGCTGCTCCGCTAAGGACTCGACCCGGAAGCCAGAAGGCCCGAGTGGCTGCTTTCAATCACGCACAGACACCAGCAGTTCGAAGGGGCCACAGCCTCCGCAAAGATACCATTAGCCTTTGGCGTCTCGCGTTTATTTCAAGGCTCCACTTAAGGCCGGACAAAGCCATTATTCTTCACGGTCCGGCCAGGAGGCTGCAAAACTACAAACTACAAACAAAAGAGAGCAACAGTGACATCTCAAGGGGTTGCGAAATCAAGCTAAGAACAGAAAACCCTCACCTAGCAACCGCTTGTCACTAACAGCACAGGTTCTGCAGTACACCATGTGGGTTTTTCAAGTTACACGCAAAGATTAAATTCCTCGTGCCGATTTCGATTTGCATTTGTTAGACAAATCAAACAGCCTCCTTTGAATCCCAAGATCGAAATTCCCAGCTGCTCTGGCTACTGCATCTTGAATTAATGTCCGTTTTGTGTGATGTTTACCTAAAGTCTACGGCGAGCTTTTTGATCTAAACTGCCAGCTCAGGCTGATTAAACGATGCCTGATAGCACTGTTTACTGCTCACAGCCAAACTATTCTTTCCTATATTTTCCCAGCACACATAAATATATTTCATTCTGATGATAAATTGCAATTGACCCAGAGCCACGCGCTTGGAACAACAAAAGAGCGGCGGGAGGAACAAACCCCTGATTTTGTGTGTATATATCAGTCACACTCGGCCGCTTGCTCGCCCATTTGCCCCTCTCTGTTATTCCAGCAGAAAAGCGCCCAGTCCCACAGCACTGGAATGCTTACTTTCCTGACGGAAACCCAGCGGGGCGCTGCAAGTGTTTTCCGGGGTGGCCGGTACGTGCTAACCTGACTGAGCGGGGGCTCAGAGGCAGCCGGACGGGTGTTGGCGGGGGGGGGGGGGCGGGG
>JAODJW010000094.1:8707943-8732761 GCA_026777045.1 Hyperopisus bebe
GAAGTATGACATGGCCAATAAAAATGTTTGCACTTAGGGAGCCTGAAACAACTTCCCATCGGTGGGGAAGAGGGCCGCTATGACGACTCTGGGGGGGGGGGGGGGGGAATATTTAGCCAAATGTGTCACCGAGACATCCACGATAACTTCCTCCAACCCCCCCGGGATGCACAAACCTTCCCAGCTGCAACGGCAGGCAATCCCATTCTGTGCAATTACACACCTCCGCCAGGGGCGAGGAAAATGAGGAGACCTTTCAGGGAAGGAAACCCCCCCCCCTCACCAAGGGTCAGAGCAGATGATGGAATTGAAGTGCGGGGCATCATGACCTCATCTCCTCTGGGCTCCATCAGCAGGTCGGATTATGATCCGCGGCAGGTATTTGCACACCGTGGACGGATACATCTCCCACGCGTCACCCCGGGCCGGGACCGGATTCCTCAGACGCACACAGAAAACCGGCAGCTGAACAAACAGCCAAACGGGCACCCGGTGGTTCCTCCTCACCAGACAAGTACAGAGATCTGCACAGCCCAAATCAAATGATTCTGATGAAGTACAATCTTTAGGATGGACCCAAGTGTACAGGTGAGGATCGAGCCTCCTAAACAGAACTGTACTGTGCAGTGATTCATGCAGACCTACAATACACCACAAGATGATGTTCCTTTGAAGTGTGTGTGGGAGGGGGGGTTCTGCAATCAAATCAAATTAATCACAGGAACCTCCAGCTCCCAGCAGCCAAACAGATGACGGGAGCAAAGCACCATTTAAAAAAAGAGAGTTTTTTTGTAAATTCATCCGCAGCTGCATAAAAGCATCTGTTGAAGATAAAACTCATGTAAATTCAAGATGAAGGCCCAATGCAGAGGCGGCTGCCACGTCCAGCTATCTGCGGCTCTCTGCAGCTCTGCCCGAGGACCAGACAAACAGAGGCAGGCCACAGCGTTTGATCAGCTATCGGCCTAACATGGGCTGCTTCATTCACAGCCTGACCTTCTGTAAAACCGTTACCGTAACCGCAGCAGGCGGCCTGTCGTTCTCTGTGCCCACATGCAACCGCTCAGAGCCCATGCAGCTGAAACATATAAATAAGGGAAACGAGGCACTAGCCACAGGGTCCTGGGAAAAGCCAGACTGTAGAGATGCCAACAGATTACAGCGCAAGAGTCAGCAAAACGGGCGGGGCTTACGAAAAGACTGGCGGGAAAAGTGGGTGACATCATGTTAACAAGCCACACCCCTTCCTGCCATTGCATTCGGAGGAACGGGGCTCGGAGCCAGCCCCACACAGACGGGCCCTCCGTGTGATGGACGACCAAAATGCCAGCAATGCAGGATCCGCGGGACGCACAGCCGAATGCCACCATGCCAGACACACGAAACGTGCCACGCTTTGAGGGGCGGGAACGGGTCACATGGTGACAAGATGGAGGGCTGTGCTGGCCACTGTGACAAACCCAGAGCTCTGCATCTGTTTAAATCTGATTACCTCCTCAGAAGTATATTTACCCCCCCCCACAGGGTGCTGGCACTACATCTACATGAGATGATCCCACATGACCGACATGGTGGGGAAAATCGTCGACGACAACTCAGCATTTTAATACAGCCATATTATCCTATGTACAGAAATATACATTTCCCCACTTTCCCCTGTTAACTTGTACATATTTTCACACAGAATGCTTCACATCCCATCTCAACGTGTTTAATATTTATGAAGATGCAAAAGAAAGAAAAAAAAACCAGCATGGGAATCCTACAATGCAATTAAAAACGAAAAGAAGACTAGGATTAGCGTGATAATGATTTGTAGTAAGACACAGATGCCATCCTCAGAGGCAGCTCAGCTAGTCGAGGTATAAGAGGAGTGGTATGACTCCGGAAAATTCCAAAAAAGGCCACAATAAACTGAAAGCAGGCTCTGAATAGGCGCCTATTTACCATTGCTGCCTTGGTAGCCCAGTTTCTCCGGTGTGAACTTCTGTGGCATGTGCTCCTTCCAGATGTACCGAGGGAGAGCCACTGACACTGACCACAAAGCTTTTACGGAGCAGCTTCAGGGGACCAATAAATGCAGACCGACTCCGCAAGAATATAGCGGCCGGTTCTGCCAGCCTCCGTAGCCCCCCGCCCCCCCTTGCAGCCACAACATCCCAAGCTACTGTGGACAGACGATGCTCGCTACAGCGCCCCCTGTCTGAACCATCGGGAAGAGCTTCCACTATCTTTTAAGCCAATTTTCAGTTTTTTGACCTGTTAGTCAAGGTGAGCCAGGAGCATATTCCAGGAGGCTGAGGGCAGGGGACACCCTGGATGAGAAGCCACACATTTTTAGGGGAAAATCTGGAATAACTGGAGAACATGCGAACTGTACACACACAGCCCGGGGTGGGAATCGAGTCCACAACACTGTTATATTGCATTTAATGCAACACTAGTGAGCGTCCTCTTAGCAACAATGTTAGAAATGTTGGCACGATCGCACGAGGTGAAAGGAAGTCCAAACCTTGGCAAACAACAGGGAGGAAATGCAAGAAATCGGCAGTGACACAGATCCTATCGCAGCTTCCCAGCTGTCAGGCCACGAGCCAGCTGTCTCGGCTATGACATCATCATTCCCAGGCTGAAAACTGCTACAGCGGCTTGGGCGGTGGCATATGGGACGGAGGCGGGCCCAGCGGCCGAGGCTTCCAATGAAACAGCTGATCGACGTACCCAAAACCTAACCTATGGCTCCTGGTCCTGCGGGGGGGGGGTGTTATCCAATCAAACCTGGATCTTTGTGGTTCTGTGAGATGCACGACAGAGATCGCATCACACTGTCCGAGAGGATGTGATGGGGAGTGACCAGAGGTTGGTGCCAATCCTGGGAGCTTCAGAACTTCAAAGAACCCTACGGGCATTGCGGTTTCCAGGCTGAAGTTTCCAGAAAGTACCTTGATTTAACCCCTCTCAGTTAAGACAGCTAGGCGTATCAATGAGTGTAAATCATTTTGGATGGGAAAAAAGAGAGACCCCCATGACGGCTCATGTCCTTATGACTGTACTGCCGCACGCGTGCCATTAACGCGTTACAGTGGCAGTTTGCGCAGACAGTCCCCGGGGAGCTCCGGCGGAGGGTCTCAGTCAAGGATCAAAGCAGATGCAAGTGCAGATCTGCGCAGACTTCCCACTGAAAGCCGTCGCTGGCAGGAAGTCGGACAGGTTCCCGGAGCCCGTTCGCAGGAAGGCCACGAGCAGACCACGCAGACCGCAGCAATGCGCAGCAGATGTGTTCGGCCCGATCCGCCACCACTAATGAAACTCAGCAAAGCATCCGAGAGATTCGGACCAGATCCTGGAACTCCGCCCGACACCTCCGCTCCTTGATGAGGGCACAGAAATGTCAGCATCTGCGAGGCAGACTGGATCAGCCAGAGCTCTGCACAACCTCCATATACAGATAGACTGGGCTCATGTGTTGACAGACAAGCAGGAGATCCATCACCCCATTGGCCGTATTGTACATTTAAAGTAGCATCGACAGATCTTACTTTCATCTTTGGTCCAAGCAACGTTACACATTTGCACATCATTGCAGCCCCTAGTCCTTTCACCACGGGAGACGGCAGCGGTGTGACCGGTGTGACCGTGCCGCAGGGACTGACAGCTTGAAAATCCTTCATCACCAAGCACACCAGCTTGGGGTTATCGCAGCCGTCCAGGACCAGCTTTCCCTGTTATGTTATGAAACACCATCTTCCACCCTTAACGAAGCCCAATGCCCGACAGTTTGCAAAACGACACCCTCAGTCGAGGTGAAGCGAGCGACATTCAAGAACGTGTTTGGTTCTGGAGGTGTCCGCTGCGGAACTTAAGTCATGAAGAGGGTTGTTTGGGTGCCATGGGAACGGGAGGGATTGAGGAACAGCAAGTCCATTGTGTAACCAATTAGGCGACCTGCGCGACGTGTAAATGAACAGCGGTGAGCAGCTGGTTTTAATGAGCGCACGAAGGTGTGCGTAGCGGGCAGCTCACGCTAATCAGGGAGGGTGATTACCGTGTTGGGGGGGGAGGGGGCAGACTACAGCTGTGCTGAGTAATCCGAGCAGTGAAAGCGGAGGGGGGGAGCATTAAGGAAGGGATGCAAGGTCCTCAATTACGTGGGGGTGGGGGGTATCTGTGTTAGGGTCACAGATTTCTGCCATGTCTGGTTGTGACCAACCATTGAGGTCATCTGTAGGAAGCTTTTTTTTGGGGGGGGGGTAATTCATATTCCCACGCTCCCAAGCTTCTCAGAGGAAGAGTAACCTGAAGAGCTGGTAGTGGGAAGATGTGGAGCGAGACACTGGCTGCCAGACCGCTCTATGTCGTCGTTGTCCAGCCACCAGGGGGCGCCAAAAGTAATTCTGTGGGGACACCACTTCCCGCTCAGCGATGAGAGGGACGCAACAGTGGTGATAAAACTGCAGGCAGATAAAGACGCCGAGTCATAGAACCGGGACCAGCTGCGGCAGATAACGGAGTCGATCCGTCAGCCCAGGCACGGCCTGGCCTCATCCGGCCGCGGGGGCCACCATTAGCACCGTTTATTTGTTCTGATGGCTGTTCCCGAAATGGCGAACAAGACCCCGCTTCTCCGTGGCCGGATGGCGCGCGGGTGACGTCACCACCTTCCTGCATAATAAACAGTTTCCCAAAGTGCTGTGTTTATTTGCGGCTAATTAGCGCCCTAAGTAAAACTGCTGATCTGCTTGAGGGAGACTCCGATCGTTTTTCTCCACACGTGTAAACACGGCACTAAGACACCATGGTCCCACACTTCATCATTATACACATAATCTTTCTCCCTGCTGTATCCTTTCCCAATCCTAACACACTCCAAATAAATCAGAGTAGATTGTTCTGTTGATCCTACCCTGATTGAGTTTCGCTTTGTGCCAGAATATCAGCAGAACATCGCCTTTTAATGAAACAACATGGGCACAGAAACGTAGAAATTGGTACGATCCAACGAACGTCCTATACAAATGAAGTGAACTAATTGGCAAGATCCTAGATGTCTGAAGACACTTCCTGCAAGATTCACCCAGCAGGGGGGAGCGGTTTGGGCTCCCATACGTGACTGAACCGTCAAGGACTCCGGAAACAAATCTAATCCCAGCGTTGTGTGTTAAACGCTCCCAAAGCTCATAAATGCAAATGAAGGCGAGCTGGCGATTCGAAACAGCTCTTAGCTACCTTCGCAAACCAGGCCCTGAAACCTCCCAACTGGGCAACACGGCGGGAACACGGCGGGAACACGGCGGATGAACGGGGCATGTGCTGGGAATCTTAAACAGCCGGCACGGAGGGGAGGCAGATTAAATGAGAAACAGGCCAAAGGCGTGCCGAAAATAAACTCATCTGTTCGTTTGGCTGGTCCCAGTCAGCCGTGAAAGCTGCTTAACGAGGACTGTAATAACCCAACATGAAAGTCGGGAAATTGAGCAGGGGCCTTCCAGCCTTACTGAACTGAGGAAGACCATGCTAAGATCATCCACCTCCAAAGTTGATCACAGAAAGCTATTCATAATTGGGGAGGGTCCCGCCATCCAAAATGTTCACAAATGGGGCTAAAATCAGAGAGCGCCCAAGTAACGGAAATCTAAACGAGGAGGTTATTTGAGAGCAGAGACGACCATCATATCCTAATTTGTTTATACCTTGGAATAGTGAGAAGGTAAAAATGAATGGCTGGATTTGTCTGAAGGTGCATTCTTATAGTTTGAATGGAAAGTCTTGTTATAGTTCCGGAATAAGGAGAACGCCGTCCCACTCCACACAAGGACTAGTCGTGAAGAACCTGGAACGCAACAAGCCGATTTTCAGCCGTTGGAAGCCGGCAAGGAGTCGGTGACTTCCTGTCATGCCATTGTACGCGGTACAGCTGGAAACAGACGGTGCAGAATGACACTGTTTAGCATGTTGAATCAGCATCGAAGTTCAGGTTGAAGAACTCACTGTCGAAAAACCTATAGTCTAAGCTCTCTGATCGGACTGTATGTCAACCGTCACCTCTAGTCATGCCCATGTTTTCCAGTGCGAATTTTCAGAATTGAAGGGAGCCGAATATTCTTGGTTGGTACCAGCTTTCTACCATTGGCTTGGTGTGTTTCAGGCTTAAAGGTTCTACAGGAACTTAGCCAGGGACTGGCTTCAGAACACAAGCACACTCAGCTGGAAAAAGGCAGATCCCACAGCAACCAAAGAAAAGCACAGGCAATACAATAATCTAGATAAATACAGCGATTTAACAACAGTTTATCACCTTTTTCAATGGGCCTGGCAGTAATATTACCATATTTTACCTTGCAAATATAACCAGTAGTAAACAGCAATTCAAGTAATATAAGTACTTTATGTCTACTGGAAGAAAAAAAAAAAACTCCCTGATCCAAGTCCAGACCTCACAAATAGGCAGAAACGTACATCTGTACCATATATTTAAAAAGTGCAGCAGAAATGTTCCATGTGGAGAGTGCAGATACTCAGAGGGAATACATATCACACGCTGTGCCGTGTGCGGGAGACACGCCTGGGTGAACAACTAACTGCTCTAAATATGTCATCCACCACCTGACAGGAGGGACGGTTCCTCTGTTGCTGGGGCTTCCCTGTTCTGAGGCAGCAAACAGCCAGACTCTTCTAGGAATAATATACCCATCAGCCTCCACCTGTCCCGCACTTTAGGGCCCCAACACCCTTCCAATAATCCACCAGGAGATGGCAGGTAGCCAAGGGCCTGGCATGGGGAAGGATGGGGAAAGACCACAGGGTGAGGTTCTCCAGTGAGACCGGGTGAAAGGCTCTCCTTCCACCTGCCAGCAACCTTCACAAGAAGCTTTAGCAGAAGCCCAAGCTCCGAAAGCCATCTCAGCAGCTTCTGTTCCCAAGCCGGGCAACCAGACGACACAGGGACCTGGGAAGATGCCAGTTCACCAGGCAGAGGAGGGCAGCATGGCCGCCGATCACTGACCCCAAAATGCTTTCCCAATCTCAGTTACCACAATGTTCTTTTTGGAAAAAGTGATGTCACACTTGGGGAGGTAGGAGAGTATATAATGCTCAGTAAGGTAGGGAAAGAACTAAAATAATCAAACGTACCCTTTTCCCCTTACTGCTAACGTTGGCCAAGATAGTCGATTCCCATTTTGCAACCTGCAAGCTGTTTGAAAAAGCCAGGAACACTATATTAGAAAGCGATCTTACCTAATATGGAGTGGCAATCCCTAAAGTAAACAGAGGCTTCAAAGAGTCAACGCATGCAATTACGCACAACACACGAGTTACAAATATGCAGGGTAGCGAGTGAGAAAAACAGACCAGGCTCTCCACAGCCAGATACAGATACAGATGGGAACAGGATTTTTTTGGGGGCACAGCCAGTCACATTGCTGCTTCTATCCAAGAGGATATAAATGACCAATCAATTACCCATAATGCTGTGGTGCATCTCTTGAACACCAAGAAAATTGACGGGAACCAATGAGCTCAGAGTTGCATCCTTCCATTGTGGGGATATCTCTACATTGGGCATCCAACATGTGCGAGATCAGCCCTCCCTCATGCCCAAGACCAGTGCCACTCAAGGCCCTGGGTTCAGAGTGTCACATAGTGGGGTGGGCTGCAGAGTGTCACACAGTGTGGGGGCTGCACCAGGCCAGGACTGAATTCCTTCTTGGTTACATGTCATTCTTCCCCCCATATCTCCACCTTCATCCAGATTTCCAGAGTGACAAATCTTGTCCTACCCATGGGTATCTCTACACGTTTAGGAACCGTCTCTTATCCAAGATGACTTAACGATGACTGCACACTCGGAGAGTCAGTACGTATAACAGGACAAGATGAGATCGCTGATACGGTAATGGGATAAGTGGCCGGGGAGTGGTTCTGCAGAGAGACGTGTCTGCGTACGTTAACCGTGTCGAAGGAACGCTCAACGCTTTCGCATTACAGCAGCAGGATGCGAGTCCAGGGCGTCTCGGAAGGGGGGGCTCGAACATCTAGAGGCAGGGGTGGAAAGGAAATCCATGCGGAGAGAATGGCGCTCCCAGCAGAACGTGACGGCGGTATATCTCTCTCTGCTTCGGGGGGGGGTTTCTGCACAGTTCAGCTCTCAGGAAATTTACTGCCCTGTCCCACTGCGCCCATCGGCAAGGCTTCCTTCCACTCGAGCCACAACCACACACCTTTCATATATGACACAATTACTTCAAGATGAAGTGGAAGACTATAACCATGCACTCCTTCTTGCGGTAGAGGGGGGTCACTAGAGGCAGCGTCGTCGCAGGTGGGAATCGGCATGGCTTCCACTCTGAACCAAAGGCCAAACTGAGAACTACAAGCGTATGAAGATGTACAGCTGTCTTTTTTGGCGGGGGTTGAGGAACTCACTGTTGGAAAACCTATAAAACTTGCCCAACATTCATGTTCTCGTTTAATACGGTATTACAAACATAATAAAGACACTCCCCAGTCTGATCACCCTCACCGTTCTGTTCGTCCAGCTCATTTCCGATCTCCTGGCCCATCTGCTTCTGCCGGGTGATGACGACAGCCAAGGCGTCCAGTCCAGCATCTTGGGCTGCAGGAAAGAACGAGGTGAAAAGTTCAGAGGTCAGCAGGTGGTACTGCGGAGAGGGAGCTGGACTTGCATCAAATGACTATGGTGACAAATGACTATGGCTCTGCTCTGGCAAAGACCCTCATTGAGGCAGTCAGTCACATTTGTTAAACTCTCCCTAGTCCAGCGACATCGCGCATGAAGCGCCAGCGGATCGCGACGGCCGTGACACACCATGACAACCACGTGACTTCTCTGGCAAAGAGCGAGACCATGAGCGCCGGGGGAATCGGCACGGAGTTCTGCACACACTGGCCATCCGAGCTTCCAGAACGAGGCCCGGACGGACAATGAATATTCCAAACAACGTGCGAAGGTTCGGAATTTGGAACGGTCCTTGGTGGGGCGAGGGGAGCAATAAAAACAATATTAAAATCCACTTGACCAAGTAATTCGGAACTTTCCGTGCAATGATATCACAACTCAACGATTTTTGGGGACAAAGGGGTGTAAGGTGCTGGGTTTCAGGGCTGACGCTGGGGGTGGCTGGACAGAAAATAGCAACAAGGGTTTGTACCAGCTGGCTGCAGTTATTACCCACGGTGCTGTGATGTGAAGCGAGAGTTAAGTGCTACGCTAGTGTCATGCTAGCTTCAGCGGTCATTGCCCCCCGTTCCTCCTTTGCTCATCCTCAGGTGGCCACCAGGGCCGACCTCCTCATCTCGGGATCAGGAATCTCCACCCGTCCGCGCTTAGCATGCGATGCCGTGAGAAGCTGCGTCTCACATTCGAAGGGGGTCTGCCCATCTTAAACAGAACCATGTGAAAGAGTCGCTCTTTCGCTTGCCAGCAGCCTGCCAACAAAGCCATATTGTGGACATTATGATGGGGGGGGGTGGGCTCCTTTAAGTCCAGTCGCTATCCGGCGGGAACTGACATTGGGCGTCAATGGGGGCGCCGTGCACAGATTCTGGGGGCATTTCGGGAATCCATCGGGAACTGCACCCACTGTATTAAACCCAAGTCTCATGGAAGGATGGGCACCGGTCGCGGGCAGATGAGCAGACACCCCAACACCTGCTCACCTTCAATGACACGCTGCTGCTGCTGCTTGATCTCCCCAAAGTCAAGGCCCCGCGTCTCCTCCGGCTCGTCGATCAGCCACGGATTGGCCGGTGGGCCCTGAGCCCCGCCCCCCGTCATCAGGCTCGACCTATAAGATATCACCTCAGGCATTACGCCTAAAGTAAGGGACCTGCCACACCACATCTGTGACACTCTGAGGGGGGGTTTGACAGCCTGTATCTCCTACTTTTCTAATAACAAATAAACCTGCCCCCCCCACCCTGCAGGTCACATGATGTTTATTTAGGTCTCAGCATTTCATAAAGGCCTGGTGAGTCTTTATGCATCGGGAACATGAAGATCATGGTGTAAACAGTGCTGGATAATCATCTGCCAACCCCACGGCTTGTCACAGTGACGCGGCGGCTCCCTTGTGTTGTATTAAGAATGTTATGCGGTTTTATGCTATTCTTATGTTAATTGGGAAAAGCTGTATGCAAACCTTGAAGCTGTCTCGCCAGCAGTCTCAAGGTTCTTTTCTGGGGCAAGGAAACACTTGAAAGACAGAAAACGAATAGCGTCCACCTATGAATACAGCCCCACCTGCTGGTCAGACAGAAGAGGCGCCTTGGAAATATGGCGGAAATCAAAAGCGGCTAACGGTACATCTGAGGCAAAGGCACTTTGAGTCTAAGCACACTGAGCCAGCAAACACACAAATATAGACAACAATAGTTTCGGCAAAAATCACTCCTGCAACTCGATCCTTCATAAGTCATGCTTAATAATACACACAATACAAAAAAACCCAGACATAATAATTAAAACAAACGATAAAAACAATGCAGCCAAAGTTTTCATTCAACTCCCTCACTGCTGAATGCTTCAGAACAGAGCAGACACATACCGAAGGTGTAAATTATTCACACTGACGCCTGCATGCCTGCGTTCCCCCTTCTTCAGATGCGTCGCAGGAATTCTGTCCTAAATGTGCCGTGTTTGTCTATACAAATCGATATTCTGTATCACCGCTATACAGAACCTCAAATATTTACAGAGCATCATTTACATGATAATAAGCGGCTGACAATCGAGGGGGAGGGGCTACGGCGCTGGGTGTGAAAAGGCCGCGGTAACACACCGCACGGACGGCGGCGGCCGCGCAGAATCGGCGCTCTGCCCTCGGCCTGAGTGAGTGTCGCCGGACATCTGCAGTTATAAATTAATTTGCTAAATTCGTTAGCGCTTCAGCCGGCATTCCTCCGGCAGACAGCTGATGGTGTCACGTTCCTCTCCAGTGAGCCCTTCTAATGGGGCTGGCCCAGAGCTCCCACATTCCTGACGTGACCCGCTCCCAGTCTAACTGGGATACAAAAGCATGCTCGCGGTAAGGAAGTTACGGGTCTATGTACTGCCCGCCATACAGTTACAGCTGTGGCAATAGATTCAGTGTTTCATAATTCCTCTTTCTCTAGAATGCTATATCAACCTGTAGAGGAACAGAAACAGATTACATCATAGCCGATTATATTCCCATTAGCTGCTAATGTGCATTGTATTCTAAATAAATCCTATAAAAGTAGGCCTAATTTCCTAACCAGTTTCGCAAGTGTGCGCACAAAAAACAAACCGTCGAAAAAGGTCAAATCTGTTGCTTAAAACGGTTACTAAAACTATTCCATGTAGGCCTATTTTAGGTAAACTGAACTAGATTCCATACAGAAACAGCATTTATAGATGCTACAAAAATGTATGCAATGTCAAAAGTGTGAAAACACAAAATACAGAACATTTTATGTTCATTACGTTCATAATAAAAGCCAGACTAAAATTTCAACTTGAGGCTCACAGGAAAGATACATTTTTAAACTCGACATTGCCCAATTAAAATGATTAATGAAAGACACACCGGCGCTGACCTGTACAAGGGAAGGCATTATGAGGGCATTTTAGAAAGAGCCAGGCAGATTAATATTTCACAGTTCTTAATTAAAACTGATTAAGTATTTCCTCCCGTTGGTTTTGAGCAGGCTGTCCCAGTTCGTACTAATAGAGGTGTTTTTTTTTCTTTCCTGGAGCAAAGACCAGTTAAGGTAATTTATGTCTATTTGGAGGGCTGTCTTTCTCCCGGGCCGAGCCGCAATTAATCCAGCAAAGGCCACAACAAGGGGCTGACAGGGAGCGCTAATCTCCCCGCTGCGCTGGGTAACTAGCCGGCGGCCGGGGGCGGCTCTCCGCATTCCGGCCCCGCTGACCTAGCAAGGATAGCGGCGTGAAGATTAAACCTGATCCAATTAACCGTAAGGACCGAATTAAATTAGAAAGAGACAAGGGGGCACGGTCACCAGCAGACCAGGGGCCCGGATCTGAAGCAGATATCGCGCTTCTTCAAACTCCCAGCGCTATCAGGCACGGAGATGCGGTGTTCGGGAATTATTAAGGCAGTCCCGAAAAGGCGCCTCTCTCAAACATCTTTAGCTCGATTAAAAATATTTCTTGTACAAATACACCGCTTCACAAATACGGCAAAGCTCCTTCCCCCACCCAGTGAAAAAAAATTAAACAGCTTAGATTATTCAAGCAGCTCAATCCAACTGCCCCGGCATCAGACAAAGACCACACACACGGAGTCTTCCTTCCCCCAAATACCACACAGAACGTTTTAAAAATATATACGTCGTAAAACGTTTGAAGTGTATAATAAACAATTGCCATTTCATTAACGAGATGGAATTCTACTTCATTATACTAGAATAGTAAAACAGGTATGAGGCTTAGCGAAGAATAAAGCTTTTCGCTACATTAAAGAAACAAGCGGACTGGTCCACACAAGAAAGGCAATAAAATGTGCAGAAGCAGTCGCCCCTCCAGCCTAATAAAAGGTTATTTTAAAGTGTTCAAGTATTATAAAATTGAAGAATAATGGTGCTTTATTGGGGAAAAAGCACTTAATACTCATTTTGGCACACTTCGCACAGCGTGCACTGGTGTGCTCTGGGCCTGGGGGGGGGGGGCGCACATTACTGCCTGCAGCGGGGGCGCTCTGCTTAGATCAAACGGCGCAGAGCAGGAATAGCAGCAGATATCTAAGGCAGCATTGTAAGACCTTCCCTTCCTGTCCAAAATCATATTCTAAGGAGCCCTAGAGAATACAGACCACCTGCTGCCAATCAACAGTTCAAAACTGCCTCTGATAATAAATATTTACAGAGGACATGTAGGCCTAGCAGGAAGCATACCGATCTCTACACACTTAGAAAAAAGGTCAAAATTTGTACTTTTGCTTGTCACTGGGGCTGTACTCTTGTAATTGTACCTTTTAAGGTACAGAAATGGACTCTGAAAGACATCCCCAAGGTACAAGCAGCATTAAAGTACCATAAATGGTACAGAAATGTTCCTCAGAGTCCATTTCAGTACCTTAAAAGGTACCTACAGCTAAGGGTACAGTTGGCAGACCCTATAGTGTACAGCCCCAGTGTTTTTCCAGAAAGCCCCAGTGCTTATGACCCCAATGTGTGATCGTCAGACCAGGACACCTAATGAATGAAACCATTCAGGGAGCACATCCGCCCGTAGAGCAGGTCACGGCAGGTCAGCAGCGAGGGGCCGCACCAGTAGGCAGCTTCTGCAGCTGTCCACAGCGATCACCGATGACATGTTTATTAAACACCATGGAAATCCATGCAGGAAAGTATGGATCAGCTCGGAACAGATGAGAATCATAATACCATGTCAACTATTTCACATTCTGAATACAGAGAAGAACAATACATGCAGATAATCATATTTACCATTCCTCAACTCACCCAAACAGAGTTTTGTCAGACTCACCTTGATGGCTCCGCTGTATCCCCTCTGAATATGGAATTGAGCTGCTTTTCCCGTGTGACCAGGTCATCCACGAGGTTCTGCCTTCTGTCTGCTTCAGACTGCATACTGCAGGATTTTTTTTACATTAAGGCTCTTCATACAACACTGTAGAACCCCCCACAAACAACAATTTATTCATCATTAAAATAAATATAGCAGGTATAAAATCGGGATGAGATACAACAAGGTGGAGGTGCTTCACTGGATTTATTACAGCACACTGCCACCTTAAGGAAGTTGGGGGAAATACACTTCTGACGTTTCCAGCCTCAAAAACGTAACTTAAGGTTGGGGGGGGGGGTATCTGATGTCAGAGTAGTATGGAAAGAATGGGGTACAGTTAGGAACGATCCCGAATGAGAAATTACAAGGCTAAGCTCAGGTTCTTCATTAGACAAAATGCATTATTAGGCACTATTACTAGTGCAAATAATCACCTCTGTAAAACGGCCAAGGTAGGTCCCTGCAAAATCCCTGTGTAAAAATATCAGAAATACTGAAGGATACATTCGGCGCGAAGATGCTGCTCTCAGCAAAGTCTCCCTGAGTTGGACAATCTGCTGTTTGAGTTTCTGCAGAGAGGCTCTAAGCGTCATGTTCATCTGGGGATGGACATCGAGAACAAATCACTGTGTTAATACCACATACAGGACCGTAAGGATTCTTTTTAATTTACTGATTTCACAAACTGCCGTTCACCTTCGCTGGGTTCCCACCAGTCCTCTGTTGCCTGTTCCTCTCATGAATATTTTCCGCAATTTCTTGAGCAAGACGACAAGTGGCATCATAATTCTGCAACCTAGAATAAAGGACTGAGATTTAATATCTTTTAAGCCTCCTACATGCAGGCTCAGCGTGTTATGAAGAAACGTTTGTTCACCAGTTGCTCGCAGACCCGGCATTAACCTTAGCATGGAACAGCTCATTTCTACGGAAAGAGTCTATTTCCCCGACTTGCTTCTCGACTGAACGTAGATTTCAGAGAAACTGTCATATAACTGATCCAGTAACACTTATCCTCGATCAATTGAAACTAGCTCAGTGTTTGGCTAATCCGGCCACTGCCTGTCTGATTTAACGATATCTTAAAGCAAAAACAATCCGTTCGTATGTCAACCCATGCAAGCATATTATTACCTAGATAAAATACCTCGTGACACTGCCTCATTAGGCAGGCGCTGAAGCGAGAAGCTACAGTATGCTAGCTTTTCGGCCAAACTAAATATTTAACATCGTGTGTAAGTGAATATCCAAACAGGTTTCAGTGATCAGAGAAGAGCGATTAAAACACGATTCAATGATACAGATAAGAGCGACTAAAACACGGGTCTGATCTATCTTCCTGATCAACGACTAGAAAGTACATCGAGCTTATGTCAAGCTTACAATAAGCGTGCACGTTATTTGACACTTACCAGGGATCCTGAGACATGGTCTGTGTGAAAACGTTGCTTATTTCTCTCCCAGTTATTTTTTTTATGAAGACCTAAACATCCGCCGAGAAACTGAAAAGTACTGCAAACACACTTCCTATTTTCACTGGCGTCAGACGGCTACGGTGTTCTGTGAGGGATAAACAGAGCAGTGGGACCTGAAACGCCACCGCGCGTTACAGCGTAGTTTTATTATTAAGACTGATCCCAATAAACCTGGAAAATAAAAATCTCTACGCCCTTATTTCATATCAGTTCTCCGTGAGTCTTGCGTTATAAAACAAAACAGTTTGTGCCGGGTAAAAATTAAAATGATGGAAAAAAATTAAAAAACAACTGCATTACATTCTGGCTGACATCCCGTCTAGGTTGTTCTGCAGCCCTGTGATCTGTGCTGCCTGGGATTGGCTCCAGGCCCTCCTCCGTAACTCTGACCCAGATAAGAAGATGGATGGACAGACTACATTCTGGGAATACAGCTGTTTATATGACAATGTGATTACTTTTGCAATTAGAAATAACTTATATATAACCTTCTAAAAAGAGATTCATAGTTCCTCAGCCAACAATTATCCTGTACAGGGTTGTGGTGAGCAAGTGTGTAGATTTGAGTATCGACATGTCCAGAGGTGGAAAGTTCAGGTCCAGAAAGTATAAATCCAGGCCAAGGTTTTGTTTCAACCAACCAGGTGTGTATAAAGAGTCACAGTCACAGAGTACTCAGCTGGTCGGTTGAAATAAAACCTTGGTCTGGATTTGTACTTTCTGGACCTGAACCAGTGTGCAAAATACCTGTCAATATTCGGGGGGTTCCCCATCTCCCTATTGTTGCGATTCAATTTTGCTTTTGAGGTTTTCAGGGGGTCTCATCGGTTAATCCGTGGTGTCGGACCCCCTAGAACCCCTCGTATTTCGCACACTGACCTGAACTTTCCACCTCTGGACATGTCCCAACCAATATCGTGGGAGTACCCTGTGTGTTTCAGGGGGTGGGGGGAATCATGGGGCATAAGGCAGGGGGGCACCCTGCCCGGGAGGCACACAGATACACCTGCAAACACACACCTCAGGCAATCTGGAGGCAATGATTCATGTAAACAAAGAACACAGAGCTGTGCAAATTGAACCCACAACCTGGGAGTGGTTAGATTATAATAATAACAATAACAATGATAATAATAATAATAATAGCATTGTTTGCAAATGAACTACCTAAAAATCATTTATCCATTCTTATTTTTACATGTATTATCTGGCACTGTTTTGTGATAGCTGACACATACTAGTTATCATCAGCGTCTCATTCATTCCTGATGTGTTGTCTTCTGAACCAGAAAAGGATTCACTTATAGCTACTGCAGTTTCAGACGCTGGAATTTTCCACCAAGATCAAACAAATTACAAAAGCTGCTGGTGACTGTGGTGTCATGTGAGCTCCACCATGAATCACCATCAAGATCTGCAGGCAAACAAGACACATCGGCTGAGTACAGACAATGGAAACACACCCAAATAATCCATCAGCTCCTTAACCAAGGGCTTCAAGAGATGCATGTAAATCGAAATTCTCCAACGGTATGTATGTGAATGAAAACATATCAGTAATGGATACAGGTTCCAGTGATGAAAATTTCACCTGTGAGAGTTAGATCATGCCCATCCCTGCAGGAAGAAGCAGTCAAAAGTCAAAAGAGATAGTGATAAGGCCAAAGTCAGGCTAATTTTTACAAGAGTCGAGGCTACATCCATTGCTGCCATTGGTATGTATATATTAGTTAACCATTATACTATTATGTTGTCATAGCTGTCTGTGCTGTTTTTGGAAATGAATGCAGTTTGCGGCATCACCCATTGTCCTGCATTTTATTTTGTTTATTATAAGTGCAACAGTATTTAATTCTCATGACGACTTTAGCACCCGATATTGCATTTTCAATTTGTGGCAAATCAAAATGAAAAAAAACATTGTTTATATCTGTGTCTGTTTTTCTCTCTATTAAAGTCCACATCCTCCCATTTGTACACTGATGAAAAAATTAACAATGAATGGCATATACAATGTAGCCAGGAGATCAGCTCGTGGGGGGAATCTTCCTAGGGGAATTCATTTAAATTATAGTCCCACCAAAGTCACCCCTGAGTCTTTCTAAACATTACTGGAATTTCCATATTTTTATTTACTCTAAATTATATTGTTATCTACCATAAATAATGCTTTCCTAGATTTCATTTTACATTAAAATGTAATTTAAATGAAGTGCTTGTGGAATTACATTCTAATTTAGTGTCTGACAGAAAAAAAACCCCACTGACTCAATTTTCTGAACCCACTTGTCCTATTCAGGGTCGCAGAGGGTCTGGAGCCCATCCAGGAAGCTTCAGCTGCGATGCAAGGAATAACCAAGGATGGGGCGCGAACCCATGGCAGGACACATACTAAAAACACATTTTAGCATATTTAAAGGGAGATATGGACAGTTTGTGGACTGGAAGAGGATCTACCCTGAGGCTGCAGCTGGTAATTAGGAGACTTATGGAGCGATCACAGTGAGCTGAAGGCCTTGGGTCCACCTGGCCTCTGGTGGACCCTCCACACACTCAAACATAAGGCCAACCATCATAGAATCCACAGTATTAGCCACAGTTCTGGTGCCTCAGACAGGGGCGCTAAACTGTAGCTCAACAGCAGCCATTGGTCAACATCCATCCCCAGGGATTCCCTCCACGAAGCCAGCCTGAAGCAGGGAGAAGGGGACAACCCCCAGGGATTCCCGCAGCAAAGCCGGCCTGAAACCCATAAGGAAGATTCCACTCTGGTCTGGGAAGCACTTCCCCTACATCAGGCCATTTGCCCCAACTTCCTTGACATCACAGCTCTTAGTTCGCAGTAGGGAGCTGGGAGGGAGCAAAAATGTAGACTGTGTGGCAGGGATCTTGGAGGGAGCAAAAATATAGACCGACCAAGGACCAGATTGGGAAACACTGGTATAATGCATAGTCACATTACATTGTCTCAAAACACTTTGCATTATCTCTGTCCAAAGCCCCCAGTAAGCAAGCCAGAGGCGACAGAGGAAAAAGGAAAAACTTCCTAGAATGAAGAAACCTTGGGAGGAACCAGACTCAAAGGAGGAGCCGGCAGAGGAAGTCAAATAAACAAGATGGCAAAATCCTAATCTACACAGTCAAAATTTTTAGCATTGAGTCTAAATGTGGAGGGCAGGCAGGTGCTGCTTCTGATGGCAGGATGAACAGTGGTGCAGCTGCAGGGTAGGCAGGAGAGACGTCACAGGCAGAACAGCAAACAGGCAGGAGAGACGTCACAGGCAGAAGGGCGAGCAGGCAGGAGAGATGTCACAGGCAGAAGGGCGAGCAGGCAGGATAGACGTCACAGGCAGAAGGGCGAGACTTGAATAGACTTGAATATTGCAAGTGAGCCTGAATCTCTCACATCCGCTGGGAGACTATTCCACAGCTGCAGTTCTGCGGGAGAATGCTCTGCAGCCTGCTGTAGTTCTTTATACTCTAGGTACTAATAGAGATCCTGCTCCTTGAGATTGAAGTAGCTAGATAGTGAGAGAGAGAGAGAGAGAGAGAGAGAGAGAGTCAAGCCCGGAATTATTCATACCCCTGGCAAATTTTGACTTAAAGTTACTTTTATTCAACCAGCAAGTTTCTTCTTGATTGGAAATGACAAAGGCGTCTCCCAGAAGATAATAAGACGATGTACAAGAGGCATCATTGTGGGAAAAAATATTTCTCAGCTTTTATTTACATTTGAACAAAAACTGGCATGTCTAACATTATTCATACCCCTCTCAATAATCAATAGATAAGCCTTTATTGGCTGTTACAGCAATCAAACGCTTCCTATAATTGCTGACCAGCTTTCTGCACTGGTCTCCACTGTTGTTTTTGCCCATTCATCTTTAGCAATGAGCTCCAGCTCTTTCTGGTTGGACGGTCTCCGTGCCATCACCCTGATCATTAGCTCCCTCCACAGATTCTCAATGGGATTCAAGTCAGGACTCTGGCTGGGCCACTGCAAAACGTTAATGTTTTAGTCCGCTAACCATTTTTTCACCACTTTTGCTGTGTGTTTTGGGTCGTTGTCATGCTGAAATGTCCAGTGGTGCCCAAGGCCAAGTTTCTCTGCAGACTGCCTAATGTTGTTGCTGAGAATCTTGATGTATTGCTCTTTTTTCATGGTGCCGTTTACTGTGATTAGCTTCCCTGGTCCATTGGCTGAAAAACACCCCCAACACATTAGGATCTCACTACCATGTTTGACAGTGTGGACGGTGATTTTAAATTCACCCTTACAAACACTTCAGACCTGGTTATTAATGGCTAAAAAGAAATCTGTTGATGCAACTCTTTTTAAATATTACATGTTTGAAATCTTCGATAGAATTTCTTGAGAATCACCCAGAAAGATCCACAAGACGTCCATGAGAAATGCAAAATATCAAAGCTGGAAAGAACAGGTACAGAAAGTACAAATCCAGACCAAGATTTTGTTCCAACCAACCAGCTGAATATTCTGTGAAAGTGAATCTTTATACCAGGGGTGGCCAATCAAGAAAGGGCTATGGTGTATGCGGGTTTTCACTGCAACTCTTAAAAAGCTGTCCCAAAACCTGCATACACACTGGCCCTTTGCGGATAAGATTAGCCACCTCTGCTTTATACTCAACTGGTTGGTTGAAGCAAAATCTTGGTCTAGATTTGTACTTTCTGAACCTGAACTTTCCACTTCTCCAAAATATGCAAAAAAAAAGTTCAGAAATTGCACAGTTTATTTAGGATGTGCCTGCAATGCTGTCAAAGTGCTAGATTGACTTCATAGCAAAAATATAAAGGAGCTCAACAGAAACTATACAACATGGATGCTATATAAGCATCATGTTAATATTTTCTGAGTCAGACTAGCACAAGTCAACAGTCACCTACCGCCCAGCCAGTGGTGATGGGCTGTGGATGGATGGGAAATAGATACTCACGCTAAAGGGGAAAGTGGAATTAAATTTCATTTTGATTCCTGAATGCAGCTATCCAGTAATTGCAAATGAAATTCAGCACTTAAACATTTTGATGGAACATATGGAGATAAATTTAGAAATACCACAAAATCGGGACATTCCTGTCATTTCGGTCGCCTGTATAACTTTAAATTAATGACTTAAATTAATATTGGTTCAGATAATTCTATCCCCTTATACAACCAAAAATATTCACCGGCTGAGTGGCATGACTTCCATATACACTCCCATTAACTTGCAAATGGAGTTCAAATGAAAGGCATCACTAAGGGTCTGGAGGACATACAAAACTCTTTCTATATTAGGAACCTCATATTATTATATTATTCCTGCTTGATCTGTACAATCTGCATTCATTTTTGTTAAACTTGTTTAATAGAAATCTCCCTTAAAGGTTCTACAGTAATTTCTATGCCACAGTGATTAATCATCTTTAAAGGTTATGGTGTATAGAAAGCCTCATATTATGGGGTATTTAACCTCCTTCAGTTAATGGTTTAAAAAGTACAAAGCTCGCTTCTTGGGAAAGTCAAGAGGGCAGTAACAGGTTTCTGAAACATAACTTTGTTTCAGGTCAATGCCAGATGACTCATAAAAGCCTTATTATGCATTTCCCCCCATTTGCATCCACTTGTCCAATATGTCCTTGTTTCACTAAAGACATTTCATGAATGGACACCTGTCACTGAGCTGGGTGGTCTTTATGCGATGTGACCCCAATTAAAACTTAGGCACTGAATAGTTCTGTGAGGGACCCGACCCTTGCGAGAACTTTCACCTCTTAAAAGGCTGAAAAGGTCAGCAACCCACATCTTGCAATAAAACGTACATCGGGCACAACCCCATTAAAAATAGGATTATCATGAATAGTCTGTTTGTATGTAAGAAGGACCTCTTATATATGTAAGGATATTCTGCTGAAGAAGACCTTTGGTGGTGTGTTTGTATTCTGTGTAAAACGTGCTGCTATTTAAAACGTATTATAACCTAAAATATACAGTAGGATGACAAGAAATTAACTTGTAGTAAAAGTTACTTTTAGTAATCAAGAATTTGAAATCTTTACTTTTGGCCTGAAAAAGAAATTTCACCACATTCCTTTGGGCTGTGCAGGGTGAGGAACGCAAATAAAAGTTACACAGTAAACACAGATTATATATTTTAATTCTACAGTTTACATTCTGCCTTGTGGGATATGAGATAACTGGCCTCCTTCTGAAAACAGTGGATGTGGAGGCTTGGTGTAAATAATACGATATGAATGTTAATGCCTTATAAAAGTTACCTTTGAAACTTGTTTGACTCTGTGGGTAAGTTGTGCATTCCTGAACCCGAGGTTGGATTCTGCGAAGGAAGCGTCACATACTTCCGAACTGCAGAGGGTAAACAACCACAGTGTCACTGCTCAGGTGAGATGATCAGTATTCAGTCAGACAGCTCCTGCTTGATTCTTGCTGTGGGCCATGTGGCAAAAAAATGCAGTGAAAAATGAAATGGTGAGTGAACATCTGAGTCATGGAAGAGAGAAAGTGTGTTTTTAGCTGCTCTTAGAGCCTCCCATCATTAGAAGAGCCACCCATCTTTGCATGCCACCGTACGCCTGTCGGGCACTGCCACTTCAGGAATTAATCTATCTATCTATCTATCTATCTATCTATCTATCTATCTATCTATCTATCTATCTGTCTGTCTGTCATCTGTCTATTACAGCCTTTATCTTCTGTTTCTTTTTTCTTGTTGAATAGGTGAATATATAAATATTTGTATTATCCTCTATCGACGAGGATACTTATCTTCATTTGACGTTGTTTTTCAATAAAATGTCTTCGGTTGTACACAGCCGTTAAGGGAGAGTCGTTATTAAGGTTAAAGACGTATGATTAGCAATTATAAATGATAAACTTCATCGTGTCATATTTAAATGAATCATCGACATTGCCCTGGATTTTGATCAGACAGACCCGTGCCACAAGAGGGCAACAGATATTTACCTCGGGGCCCACGTGGTCGTCTCCTAGAAACGGCCCCAAACAAATGCACTCGTTGCTGTGTTACAGTTCATTTTACACTGAGGAAAAAAACGTAAGAATAACTTTAAACGAGCAATCGAGCGCTGAAAGGTGGACATATTGCTGATTAATGGAAAACAAAATCATGTCTGGAGACGCGCAAGAAGTACCACAGCTTGAACTTCAAGCAGTCATTGGATTTAATGGTAAATTTGTGTTCCCTGCTAGTTAGTACTATTGAGACTAGTGATAACCGCTTTAAAATCCACACGTGTAGCTAATACTATATATCTGTTTTAAACTCATCCATAAGGTTAATTATAAATGTTTTGGGTAGCTACATATACACTTTACATGTTACAAAAAATAAGGCTATATAGTAAGTTTATGGTGCAAACATTTTTTAAAATTTCAGAAATGTGTGTTAACAACACCAACATACTGTATTTCTGTGAACCAGGAACATTTTCCTGATATTTTACGCCATTAATGATAGCACTTAACAGTTACGCTCGTGCTTTAATTGCAGACTTTAAAAAAAATCATACTAGCGATATACCACGTATTGGTGCCGTAATTCTTCGACGTATGACGCTAAACGCTACCTTGGCTTTTGTAGGACACGTCTTCTCCGGTCTTCGAGTGCACCCCAATCGGGAACATCTTATTTATCCCTTGGGCTCTACAGTCATACTTAAGAGTCTCACAAACGGCAAGCAGCAGTTCCTGCATGGACACACCAATAACATCTCTTGTGTAGCAGTCTCCAAAAGTGGACGCTACATTGCATCCGGCCAAGTCACCTATATGGGCTTTAGGGTACGTACTCATTAATTACACTGACGCCCATTAAAGAAATCATGCACAGACATTGCCTCTCAGGAGCGCGCTATTTTTGTTGTGTGTATGGGCGGGGGATTAGCTCAAATGGTAGAGCGCTCGCTTAGCATGCGAGAGGTAGCGGGATCGATGCCCGCATCCTCCAAAATGTCTTATTGTAGTTTATCTTGCGTATACTACATAACAAAACATGAAGTTAAACTGTAAAAAGTGTTAAACTTTTTTTTTAAGATATAAGGAAGAGCAAAGATTCATGATGCAGTGGTCATGTTGAAGAAGAATTTTTACAGCAATGGCTACTGCTACCATCCTTATCGGATAAATATGGAAACCTATTTTGTGTTTCCTTGTGTTTTTTTTTCTTCTCCCAACAGGCAGATATCATAATTTGGGATTTTCCTCAAAGGACAATCCATGCCAGGCTGCAGCTCCACAAGGTGAAAGTAGAGGATCTTGCATTCTCCCCTAATGACAAGTATCTTGTATCTCTGGGGGGTCAAGATGATGACAGGTAAGTTTACACCGAAGAAGCAAAGAGCAAGAGAAGGATAAAACCAAGATACAGATAAACACTTAAGTTTTAAAGATGGCGTGGTTTATTTGTGGTCTTATCATGCATGTGACTATTGTGTTTTTTCAGTATCGTCGTGTGGAATATTGAAAGGAAAGAAGCTGTTTGTGGGAGTCCAGCTTCAGCACAGAGTGCTGGTCACTGTCTGGCAGTTCAGTTCTCCAACAAGAGTGATGATGTGTTTGTGTCTGCTGGGAAGTAGGTCATTTATAGCAAGTGAACCTGATTATGACTTTAATCAGTGTTGGTCATACTGTCAAATCCCACACCATCTAGAAAAAGAACAGTAGAAAAAAAAAATCCAAAACCCAAACAGAAAATGATCACAAACAATTCTATACATATTTGTATTGTTTTTATTTCTTTTGCCCTCACCGTTGTAAATTTTAGTCATGTAGATTCTTGGTGTTTTCTAAACTAGATACAAACAACAGTAGCTTTTGTCTAACAACATACACAAGGTGATTAAATTTATTTAAGCCATAAATCTGTATTCCTTAATGTCTGTGCTTAAGCTGACTTAAATCACAGTTGTTAATCAAGATTCAGACTTTTTATAATGACGTTTAAACGTGGCTTGTGATGGCTTCGATATTAACCATGGTGATAATGTGTTTTTGGCAGTGGTACGCTCCGCGTCTGGGAACTGGACCTTCCCAACAGGAAGATACGTCCCACAGAATGCCAGACTGGACAGCTGAAGAGGGTAGTGAAATGTGTGGAGGTGAGGTTCACCTTCCAAAAGTCATGCTGCTTGAATGTCTCACAAATGTGCCCGACAATTTTTGCAGTTTTAAATTTGGGCTGTGCAGTGATTCTGAAAGCTTACGAGAGGCTCAGTTTGAACATCTGTAAAGAGAAACGGATGCAGACTTGAATAGAGTCCTTCTAAGGGTGTGGCTTTTATTGACATGGTGTATCGCAGATTGCAGAAGATGACGATTTCTTCTACTGTGGTACGAGCAGTGGTGATGTTCTCAAAGTCAATCTCAAGACCAAACTCCTCAACAGCTGCTGGCCAGTGAAAAAGAAATTCAGCAAGGTTGGTGAAGACTGGGGTTCCCTCCTCAGATGTTAATCGGTTCAGCCCTTGAATGACGGGCTCGTTTTGTCTCAGAAAAAGAACAGGAAATAGTACTAATGTGGTGAACGGAAAGGCCCTCAGCATTAATTCAGACAGACAATGTTCAGTGGTAGTTAAGAGGTCTGCGGCAAACTCTGGAAATGATTGGCTTTAAGTGGGCTTTATAGTCAATGCCACCAAATGGGTACATCATTAAAGTAATGAAAATAATATACGCAACAGTAAATAAAGCTGATATTTTCTACATTTGTCTCTTTAGATAATACACGTTTAAATGTTTTCCCATTAAAGTCTAGAAGGAGATCATA
>JAODJW010000094.1:8739006-8753644 GCA_026777045.1 Hyperopisus bebe
TTAGATTCCACTGTAGCTTAAGGAGGTTAGTTGTGGGTTCAAATCCCATCACTAACTGAATGATCATATCACTGCTGGGCCCTTGAGCAAGGTCCTTAACATGTTCTAGGGACACTGTCTGACCTCTTATCCTAGTCCTAAACATTTATACTGCTGTGGCCAAAAGCATCTGTTAAATGTTCAGATGTAAACATTTTATGTCTGCTTCAGATTTTCACACTTGAATCTACTGCCCCGATAAACACAATACAAGCATCTACGTCTGTATAGCAGCGGGGAGGGGTTTGAAATGCACGTCATACCTCGCATATACTTTCTGAGAGATCCGTTAACCAAGGGGAGGATTATTTTTACTCAAGGACTATATAAGTGGATTACTGCAGGAAAATAAGTTGCTAAGTGAGGGAACAGGATAAACGGAACAGAGTGTATTTAGATGCTTTTGCGGCAGAGTTTTGAATGCTAGTTTCCTCTGTGATATATCACTCCAGCCCAAGATGGACACAGAATTACGAATGTAATACATGGCAGTGCAACTAGCCCTAACAGCAGCACAATCCGAAACCACGTGTGCAGCACCCTCTTTGATTCATTTCTGGTTGCCGCCATGCAGCAAGGCAGCCTGCAGTCATGCAGGTGGAGCAGAACATAGACGGCGCCCGTATGGGCAGCTGCCACCGTCTCTCGCTTTCTGATTGGAGCGGCGTGGCCATGTGACGGCCTGACAGCGGGGTCCTGTAAGCACCTGACTGGAGTGGGGGTATCTTGGACTGGTCACTGTCTGAGGTGGCCTTTTGTACATGCTTACGCGACATTTTGGGCAACGGCATATTTTAGAAGTTCCGGATTTTTGTGATTCTTCTCACAATGGTAGAAAATGGATAATAATAATAGAGGCCCACTCAAACATAAAAAGTAAGGATGGTAAATTAATGCTGTTGTATTCGTGTTGTATTCTTTGTTATACCTGAATGTTGGGGTAATTTATCATAAGGGTAACTGCAGGAATTAACCAGTTTAAAGGGAATTAAACCTTCTGTTTACACTGGGGCCACCTTGTTCTTTGATTGAGCAACATATTTGCCCACTATTACCCATATACATACTGCTGAATTATTATTAATCTTCATTCTCCTTAATTGAGTCTTCCAGGGAGGTAGGATCTGCGTGGCAATTTTTTAAAATGACAATTAAAAACAAAATCTTCTGACTGCAAGTACATGTCTTAATTGTGACTATAGTGTTGTTGTATGAACATTGAATCCATCCACCCTTTCCTCTCCTGACCACTTAGCCAGGTCAGGGTCATGTGGTGGCCTTCAGCCAATCACAGGCAGCCAAACTGGTGTACGCCCACCCCCCACAGGACGCCAGTCTCAAAGTGACCCAGGATTCACTAGAGTCAGAGTTTCCCTTAAAATATTTAGCTTTCTCATTATGGTTTATTCACAGAAGGCGTATGACTACATTTGTCACATAGATACATAATTTAGAAGATAGATGAATGGATATATTGGCCTGTCTCCTCATCTATTGTTTAAAAAATAAGCCAATACTATGTTTAATAATTTGAATCTAACCCATGGGCCATAACCAGCCACAGAATTTCCAATCTGCTTGTTGTTCTTCCTCATATTTCTATATGGCCACTAGCGTTCTTAGAAGTCACGTCATCACCTTTCAGGGAATAGAGAAAATTCAGCTTACAGCTAATTCAGAAATAAATAGCAACTGCTACAAACAAACACACACACAACAAACTACAAACTCTACATTCACCATCAAGCACAGCTCAAACTGACCAAGACCTGAATGTGCAGCATTAAATCACGGATGCAGAGTGTTTATTGTCATGGAGATTATATTGATATTGTGGAGAGTATTGTTACCCCGAGCTATAAATTACTCAAAGTTACAGTTACTCCTGAACGTAGAGGCAGATGTCACATGACCCCACAGACAATTAGTCTGCTTTTAGAGTAACAGATTATTAGTTTCTATGAATTACAAAGTGATTAGCACATTTCTGATAGTTACATGTTCTCTGTTATAGTGTGAACTATGGACCATCCTAACTTACAAATGGAGATATCTATACTTAGGAGTGTTTAGGGAGAAACTGGTGATTCTACTTACACAAGAAATTGGTATGATGGTCATTTTAGCCAAAACTTTACTTTCCTTAATCGGGGATATTAATGAAGATTAAGTTAATGAGAATAAAAATGAGTCCACGTTATGTGTGTCATTCACAAACATTATTGGCAAAGAGTATTGTATTGTCTCTCTGGACTAGATTACCTACTGGGAGGTGTATGACGGGTCTGTCATCAGGGAGCTGGAGGGCTCCCTCTCGGGCTCCATAAACGGCGTGCATATTTCCCCGGAGGGAAAACACTTTGTCACAGGTATGTTTGCAGCTTTCCTGTGTGCACAGTGAGATCGTGCTTGTAACATTGATTTTACACTAACATGAATGTGGATTGATACTTCAGTTAGTATTGATACATTTAACATGAAGATTCACCAGCACGGCTCTATGAAAAATATGTTTTTAAAATCACTAAATAAATCATAAATCATCATATGTTAACGTGACTTAAAATGTATCGTCGTGTATGATTATTCTACGTTTTATGAAAGTAAACACACTGTTTATCTTATCCGAAACTTATTTAGATTTAAAGTCACTATAATGGCTAAATGAAGAGAGCAAACAACAGAAAGTGACCTTGTTACGAGGCACAATCTGTGTGTGTTTGTGTATGTGTGTGTGTGTGGGGGGGGGTGTCTCTGCAGGAGGTGATGAGAAGCTGGTTAAGGTGTGGGGGTACACTGAGGGGGAAGTGACACACGTCGGCATTGGGCACAGCGGCAGTATCACCAGTGTCAGCATCTGCCCCAACAACAAGTACATCATCAGCACCAGTGCAGACGGAGCTGTGCTCAGGTGGAAGTACCCCCACGCTTCCTGAATGCCCCCACCCCTGTCCCAGCATCCTCACTGTCGGGGATGTTTCACTAACCCCCCTGCTACTTTTCCATATTGTTGCAGATGTATACGTTTGATTAATCACAGCATATTTTTCATGCATCAGAATAAATGTGATCTTCAATGACAAGAAACAAACAAACGTAATGATGCTTGTGCTTCATTTTTGTACTTGTACATTTTGCTAATTACCTTAGCATTAAATGTAGTCATACTCAATTGCTTATTGAACATATTGGATTGCCTGGAACACTGACAAGTACAGAGGATACCACTGCAATAGGGATCACACTTTCATTTCATGAAGTTTAATTTTCGATGATAGAATTCCGTTATTGGCCCAGCAGGACTTTTGGATGCTTTTTTCAAAAGCGTATTGGAGTATTTATTCGACATGACATTGCAAAAAAGAAAAAAAAAAAGAAAAAAAGAAAATGCAGGCAAATACATCGAACAACAATGTTGACATTTAGAAGAAAAAAAAATGTAAATGTGGCATTTCATCAACTATCTTTAAAAAAACTGAAAATTTGTATTCAAATATACTATATTCCCAATGAAGAACCACATAAATATTAATAAATTCTTATATCAATAATGTAAACAAAACTATGCATGCCAAAATTCACAAGACCTGAGATCACATACTTCATTTTTAAGTAGTAGCACAAATTTTCTTCTTTATGGCATTGAAAATGTATATATTAATATGTATATAGGCCTATGTAACATTTAATAGCAATTATAACAAAGAAAAAAGCCTCCTTGACGAACTGCCCTTTAACAATGTATCATTTTTAAGACCTTCTGGGATGGAGGAGATACGGGAGGAAGAAGGCGAAGATCGGCCCAGCTGCTCTGTATCCACGGTCACTTCTGTTTCAGCGCCTCGGTGCCTGTAATTCAGTAATTAAAAGCATCTGCCCGCAACTTCGTACCGCAATTCAAGGCTTACAGAACAAGGCACTCGAACAAGTGTCCATTTGCGCTGAATGCCGAACTGGTTTCCCACATGCGTCGAACTTTCAGGGACATATTACAGAAGCCTCCAGGTTTCTGGAGTTAAGCTGTTTATGAATTATTTAATGCTTCTCTTGAGAATTGCAATGCATTCTCAGTTATTCCTGCTAGAATATTCCATCTGGAATACAGAATACTCTATCTGCTGTAATGCTCAAATTAAATACCACATTGTTGTCGTAACTTTAAATTGTATTTTAATTGGTCTCTTTAGCATAAATCTATAACTGCCCTCCAAATATACGTTACAGAGATGAGTAAATTGGCTCACAAGAGTCTAATTTGTGGTACTGGCGAACTGTGAAATTGAATTGAAACGGAAACGGCGTAGCTCAGTCGGTGTGGTCATTCAAGAGATTTGTTATCCTTTGACACTCTGGATGACTTCTCGTCCAAATATTATTCAGAATCACATTTTCTTCTTGCATGAATTTTGTGATTTCTTTAAAAATGTCAGGCTCTTTAAAATGAGATTCGCATAGGGCAAAACGGTTTAATCACTTTTAAGTCGAAATGATAATTTCCGAGCCAAACAGCAGGGGGCTCCCAAATTCTTCAGTAGTGCTTTTCTCCGATGTGAGGCCAATTCACAGCTGTATAATGGGATGTTGTTTTGCGCTGCTTGTAGTCTCTGTGGTGTTATTTTCAGTACATTGATGAGGTTTAAATAATTTATATTATAATTTGCCGCGTTCAGTGATTAGTAAAGATCATCAATAGACCTAACCAAGCAGGGATATGTGTTCCGCAAGAAATACAGGGGAGAGGCGTGTAATCGACTTACATTTTAATGATCCGTGCTCAAATATCCGCACCTGAGCCGAAATAGATGCATTGCAGAAATGCGTGCGTCCGGTTGTCTGCCTGCAAACGCGGACAGTCCGATCCCCTATTGCGGGCGGTCCTAGAGTTTCCCTCGGAACAACGGCACCTACTCAAACTAAACCAGGCTAATAAGATTCAAAGTGGGAGGGAACAAGAGCGGAGCTCCGCCAAACAGGAACGCGCACCGGAGAGCCGAGCCCGGAGTCATGCGAGGATCGCGGCGGACGCTGACGGACGAGTGAGTCCGAGCCGGAAAGACGAGGAAGTACGCGGAGCATGGAGTTGGTATGAACTCACCTTTCCAGTTATGACAGGTGTCCGCCGACGGGAATAACGAGGGCGCACGCAAGCTTAGAGGAATCATCGGAATGTCGGGGGGACACTAGTCATGTGCCTTGGCACCGCAACGGTGCCCCTTCAGTGTGATACGCTGTTGTGCTTTTTTCCCCGAGGAGGAACTTGAAGGCGGACAGGTAGGAGCGCTTCTCCCAGCCGATACGCTCGCGATCGTCCCCCCTCCAGTGACAAATAAACCATGGATAATCACCGGCAAGATAAAGCGAAGAAAGCCATGAAAACCAAAACGACAAGCCGCAAAGAAAAGAATCAAAAATCCGGCAAGGTTTTCCGGAGGAAATCATTGAAGTCGATGGGAAATTTCATGAACAGGATTTTAAGAACTTTAGGCACTCTGGCGCACTTAGGGGACATGGATCCAGCGGAGGCAGAGGATGATGATGGCGGCTTTGGCAATAGCGCACCTTGCACCTTAAGTGCAAACTCAGGAAATTTTAAAGATGAGATTCAGGTTGGAGGGGAGAACACGGTTAAAAAAAGCGTAACGCTGTCTTCCCACGGATCTATAAAGGAGAGACTGTCTTGGTGCTACGGGGATAAAACTCCGGGAGTTCTGGGTTTAAAAAATCATGGCAACACCTGTTTCATGAATGCCGTGGTCCAGTGCCTGAGCAATACTGACCTGCTTGCCGAGTATCTCGGTCTCGAACAGTATAAATCCGATTTCAACCCGAGGGGATTTAATGGGATTTTAAAAAGCGAGGACTCTCAGCAGGATAGGGGTGAAGTGACTGAACAGTTGGCGTCCTTGATAAGGGCGCTTTGGACCCTCGAATATACTCCGCAACTGTCGGTCGAATTCAAGGTAGGTGATTTTAATATTTTTATTCTCCTTCTCATTGTTCTTGTTGCTATTGTACAGCATTAATTAATATTAGTCTACGTCTTGCGTTTGTAAAGTTGCCACATCTCCAAATCATTTCATTACGGTATTACAAAAGTACTGTTGTAATCTTTGCGTTTAGGGATGTGTACGAGCTGTACATGTGTGATATGGGAAATTCCGTGTTCAGGTTTGTTTACCATAATCTAAAATGCTTCACGGTTCAGCAGTGCCAAAACGTGCGTTTTCATTCACATATTAGAAATGTTATATAGGCTACTACTATCGCTCTCTTTTTTTCCCACCGAACGCTTATCAGGAAGTTTTTCGCGCCGAGGGTAAAGTGTACAGCGGAAGATATATTACGCGACAGGCTTGATTTAATGTTACAGCACGTATGTTTCAGTTTGGAGTAAAACTTAAATACATTTTTGAAGATCTATATTTGTAGAACGGATTTCAAAAAGCAGCGGAACCCATTTCATGCGTATGACTTCCGTGACTATAATAATAAAATTCCGGGGGCGGGGCTGATCCGGATACCCGGGGGGCAGGTGGAGCTCCGCTCCGCCGAGGTCAAACCAGTTTTGCATGGATGTGTTTTCGCCTCTCGACCAGGAAATGAACTCCCCGATGCCTTTAAAGCCTGGCTCTTCTGCGGATCATGGTCGCATTTGCAAAATATCGCAACTATGTTAAGGACTGCAGCTCTGCCTGGCACATTTCCGCATAGTTCAGTTTTTAGTGTTTTCCCTCTATTGCAGGATCATCGACGGTAACTGGGCAGTTTATACTATACGCAGCACTTATCCACTGTTGTTAAAATAAATGTCATAATTAATATCATATTACAGTGATGGTATTGTAGAGGCTGGCACACGCCCATGCGATGTCCAAGCGTCTGCTGGTGACGGTACCCGGACGCCCGCATGGAGCAGCAGGTGGAAACAAATCTCACCCACTGGCTGACAATGGCCAAATGACGTGTTGTCAGTGAGGCGCGGGTAATTAACAAAACCGACTTGTAAGTCATAATATAAAACAGCAAAAAAATAAATAAAATAAAATAAATAATAATATAGCGCTCCAAATGAAAAGGTGAATTGTGGTTTCGTTTTCTGGCCGGTAGATTATAAAGGGACAGGTGATCGTTATGACCAGTACACAAATCAGGCATGTCTAGATTAACACTTGGCGGTTGTGGTAGCTATCGGTAGAGCAAACGGTCTTAATTGGTTCTTGGTTATTAGGCAGCATTCCTGAATAACTAAATCGGCGATCGTTTCTGTCAAACTGAAGTCATAATGGTAATGTTTTGTGTTTGTATTTTATAGTACGCAAGACGCTCTAATCTTAATAAAAACCTAGTGTCCTTAAAATAACGTTTTATTAGACACCATCTCAGACCACTAGCTTTTAAGATCAGTGGTAGTGTGTTTGAAAACTTTTATTGCCAGTAAATTGCAGAAAAGGTGTTAATTTGTGAGAACAATTAATCAGATATAATTGATGAAGCAGGCAGGTGTGAGTTTAATTGTTCAATGATGCTTGATATGGACATTTCTTGAGTTCATTGTATTGGTGTTTGAGCCTACAGAGCGTGGGATTTATAAACTGGATGGCAGCAGGCCCAGATCACTAAAGCTGAAATTTCCTGGTGTGGGCTTTGGATAACCACACGGTCACCCTTTAGTGTTGTGCTTCGGAATTTTCTTATAACCAACAGTCGTTTCCATCCAGTGTTTTTCATGGTTTGTTTCGTAATTATCCCACTAAAATGTTCCTTGTTCCTAGACACCCCTCAGACGTGCAGTTGTGGATAAATGTTGTTTTATTTCTGTGGGCAAACCAGTTTTTGCAGCAGTGCGTAACGCAGGCGCCAACATACCTAAAATACTTCCAGTGGAATCAAAAGAATGATTATTGCATTTCACAGTGAAATGTCTTTGTGCAGTGAGTGAAATGAAATATGGCGACGCGGCTTCTCTGCTGCTTTTGTTTTTCTGTCGTGTGTCTGTGTGTGTGTGTGACGCCTGTGGGTGCTCTGATCCCCCCCCCCCCAGTGAGACCAGTGCAGCCCACCTGCCACGCACTGGACACTGTGGAATGACTTGTCTGCATTCCTGGGATGTCATGGTGAAGCCCTTCTTCTGCATGCTGATTAGTCTGTCGAGAACAATGTTCAACTGGCATCCCCGAGTGCACGGACGTCACCAGGTGTCTGGTTGAAGCAAGTAGTCGGCCCCAACACGCTCCCCCCCCTCCACCCCCCCTCGCTCGCTCATTCTCCCATCCAAACAAGTGCTGAGTAACGCAACAGAAAGAGACCCTGTGGTTCAGCACGACGCCCCTCCCCCCCCTTCCCGCAACGAGACGATGGCCATTAGGACTCATACTGTAGATGGCCCTGCTTTGCAGCTCGGTCTCATCTGAGCACGGTGCCAGAGTGTGACTGCATTCCTGATGTCTGCACTGGAATGGGTGCCCTCAGTGGGGGCACGTTTAGGAGAGACAGGAGGGACATGGCTTCTAGATGGCTGAAACCTGCTTTTATAATACAATGAATGTGACTTCTTTTGGTCTGAGGGTTCTGGTGTGAATTTAGGGTGCCGTCCTGACCACCAGAATGTATCAGCTGGGAATGACACAAGTTTGTGCATTAAAAGGGACGGTTACCACTTTGCTACACAGTTATTCACTCGTATATTTCCCTAGTGTTGCTCTTAATGGAATTTTAAGCTCCATTCTGGTATTTAAACTCTTCTCTTCTAGCCACTAATCAAGCACAGGGGGAGGGTTCACTGCAGGCTTTCTTAGGATACACAGGGCACGAGGCAGGGGACACTGGAAATAATTAGTTTGTGAAGCTGTCAGTTTTGTGAACCAGTGGTGCAGTATTCCATCTGTATGTGCTGAAGACCTACTGTCATTTCTCGTTGCCCAGTTGTGATTGGATGGTTTTATCCTGAGGCTGTCCTGGGACCGCCCCCACTTTGAGGGTTAGTGCAGAGCTGCCCGCCGTGTTGGAGAGCTCCAGAGGCATGCTAGAGGGCAGCCCCCGGTTTTCCCTGGGGGGGGGGGGGGGGTTCACTGGTTTCGGTGACAGGAAGTGTTGGGAGGTGTCTGGCAGAGTCATGAGTTTGTTGAGTATCCCTCTTTTTTTCCCGCTCGGAAAACGTCTGTGTCTTACCGTGTACGTAGTCGTTGAACCTGAACTGCAAATTTTGACTTTATTCCTTTTTGTCGTTTTATACTCCCCGGCACATTTTGATAGAGTCACTGCAGTTGAGCTGGCTGCCCTTTGGCTCCTGCACGCCGCTTCAGCCCCCCTTGCAGGTTTTCATTTTTAAGTCTGAAAACTGAGTATGATAGTGTTGCTCAGGTGTCCAGTTATTTGAGATCACCCTTTTTGTCGGTTTCAAGGGATCATCGGTTAAATATAAACCATAGTAGGAATTGCACACCCTCCCCCAGCCCCACTCGCTCTCTGTGTGGGTCTGAATCAGTGCCCCCCCCCCCAACACAGCATGCCGTGTTTTCGTAGGATTGTAAATAAGACCATTCAATCCTTTCATCCTTCATGGTGGATGGCTGATGTACCTGTACATGCTCCCATTTTGCCCAGACCCCCCCCCCCCCCGGCCCCGTTTTCCCATTCCCCCTGGCCAGCGGCGCCACAGCCGGTGTGTTGATAAGCCCATTTGCGGTCGTCATTCTGGCTGATAGATTGCTGTTTCGGGTTCGAGTGGTGACAGGTTTTCCCATGCAAAGCGAGAAGCGAAGGCTGCCCCCCCCCAGGTGAGACATTTTTGACAGTGAGGAAAGGGAGATGGAAGCGAGGGGAAGATGGGTTTGCCTGTGAACGGTACTGGGGGAGAGCAGAGCCCAGTAAACACAGGACCCCCCCCCTCCTTACTGTGGCTTCCAAGCCCCCACTGTGCTGCCTTGCCTACCTGAGTAAACAGACGGACTGAACATGGGAATCTCACAGGTCATAGGTCATGAGCCTCTACCAGATACCCAGCTACAGGGCTGCGTGCTGGTTACAGGGCGCCCCCTTTACACGGAGACCCCTCGATGTCACGGGGGCTTGCAGCCACAAGACCTCCATTCACAGACAGCTTGAGTTTCCTGTCACTTTAAATCAGCATTGTCACCTATGTAAATAGAAGACAAGATTTCCCTGACTCAGTTTTACTAGGAAATGAATGAATACTCGTGCCATAATTGGCTGTTTATATTGACTGGGAAAGTCTTTTGCAAAGGCTGTGAGAGAATGATTCTGATGTTTGTAAACACTGGAATTACAGGTTTAAGGATTATGTACCCTTTTGGTTGCGTGTAAGCTCAGCATTCGTAATTACAGCCACAGAGCGAGAAATGGCGGTCCGTTGGAGACACGGATTCCCTGTCTCGGCACAATGAAGCATTTTATGTAATTATCTGCAGGACCATGCTGGATAAAGACTTGTTTACACAAAATCTGATTTCTGTTAGCCCATTTTCTTGCACTAAAAAAATCTAAATGCAGTCCAATTATGCTATATTACTATTTAGTAAGTCTTGCAAAATAGTGCACACTGGACATAAAACCCCAGATAGTTAGGTCATGTTCAGTTAACAGATAATGCGTGCGATCTGAACAAGGTCGGCGACCGGTGTTGTGCATTTATTGTATTTGACATCTGTTAAGGAACTGGGGTCGTCTGTCTCGCTGCCCTTGCTGCTGTTTTTCATTATTTTTCTGTGAAAAGCAATGACAGATATGGGTCTGTCTGATAGAGTGATCTCTAACACCAAACACGGTCCTTCTGATGCCTTCCATTCTTGTCTTTATATTGATGTACGCTGCGTATTTTACCCGCCCCGTTAACAAAGCTTCAGGATGTTTGGATGGGGGGGGGGCTGAAATGTATGTTTGCCCGTTTATTCCTAGATGTGTCAGGTTATCCGTAGTTCGTGTCTCAGGGCGCGGAGCAGTGAAATCAGGCCGCAGAGTCTCAGAGTGGCTGCTGCATGAATGCCAGCAGAGAGGAACGAAGGTGCAGGGGGGGGGAGGGTGTGAATCCAGCAGTGCTTCTGGAAAATTCCTGCTAGGATATACGGACCCTTGAGGTCAAAAAGACCCCCTCCCTCCATTTAGCTGCAGTTTGTTATTGCTTTAACCCCACTGATATAGGATCTGATAGTGTGTTTCTACACTGACCTGGGACTCGGGAACAGCCAGACTGAGAGACTGCTGGGTCATCATCGCTCATGGGTCCAAGCACCTAGAGGCGGCGGGAATAACCAGCCAGATGTCTTGGTCCTCTCGTTGCTTGGGCTCACCTCCTCCACAATCTGATTGGTTCAGAGAGCTAACCAATCATTTCTAATTCCACCCTCTGAACATTTTTGTGTAAAATTCCCACAAGCATCATCATCTTAATTGTTGTCACAGAGGTGGTCGCTTTGCATATTTGGCATCACAGGCTTAATCTTGCCATTTTTAATCCTGTTTGTCAGTGTTTGCCATTTAACATTTTGCCAGTTTGGCTTTACAGTGATGTGTATTTAAAGGGCTGGCTGGTGTCTGTTTCCTTGATGATCTAATTGGGAGCGGACACTTGGGGTCTGTGTGGACCCCACCCCCTGAGAGCCCCGGCAGTGCCCGTGAGATTCCCTGATCTCTGTTCTCTGTACACATGCACCCACTGACAGCAGATGGAAAGTGTACAACGTGTTTCATTGCGCTTTTAATCACATTGTTTTCACATTGTGCTATGTGTGAGAGACAGCTGCAATAACTTCTGCAATTAACAGCACTTTATCACCCATCTCATTATTCTTTTTATTTATTTTGATGGTTGGAGGCCTCACCCCCCCAGCATTCGAACCCCTGGGTGTTAAAACTTGGAACTGTAATGTCCCGTGCGTTTTGTTTGCGTTCAGAGTGCGTAGCTGGGATTGATATTAGCGGACTGAAATAGATCGCGGCTGTAAAGTTACTTTTGCGTCCGTCACCGTGGCGACCCTCGGCTCCGTGCTACTTGGTCCCATCCCAGGCAAAGTTCCCGCGTAAGAGCCCGAAACCGAAAGCGTCCAGAGCATTTAAAAGGATGATAAAAAAAACCTCCGCCGAAACACACACCTAGGCTGGTTAACGATTAAGCGGCTCGAAGGCCGCGAGATTGTAGGCACCGATGCGACCGCAGCCGCGTCACGGAGCGCCCACGCCGCCGGCGTCCTTCCTCACAGCCCCCCCATAGCGGGTAGCCATCAATAATAGCAACCTGCCGTTTAGCACCAGCAGTTGTCATTTTTAGATAATCAATTAGCCGTGTCAGTCAAAGGGGGTCTCCCGACAGGGTGACACGGCGGATTTAACGACCCCCGCAATCGTGGGCGTAAATTATTCGGGGATCAGACAGTTGCAACCCCCTAATAATCAAAACGAGCCAAAAACAACCCCCTTGATCACCTTAAGTAGGTGGAGACCTCAGCGCCACGATGCTCAATCCAAAGCTATGCCCTTGATCGCAATGGAGCCGGGTGTCATTTAGCGACGGAGCCATGGTTATTAGCTGTCATCGTATATTGAGCGGAGTGTGGGGGAATCGGAAAGCTGATATGAGTCATGCAGCCGCGCATTTGTACGTTCAGAGGCGCCTCCGATCGCTTTCATCACCGCACCGTGCAGGGTTGGGTATCTGGGTGGGTGGCGGTATCAGCGGAGGTATCAGTTCACACATCTGCTTAAGTATGCCGCATGTCCTGGAAAACCTTCCTGCGATTTATGGCCCTTGAAGGCATGAGTCCTTTCACAACATGCACACAAGCCTTTGGTTAATACGGCGTGGCGACTAGTTAAGATTACAGCTAGGGGGAGGTGAATTGTTTTGCGTTGCTGGAGACCGGACCGGTCTTGAGTGCTTCGGACTGTTCTGCTTTTATGCTGGTTGTTTTGGAGCGGACAGAAAACATGGCGCAGTTATAAATCTTGCAGTTAGCCGGTTTTTTGGGTTAGGTTTGTGAGGACCACTTATTATTTTTTTAAATTGAATTATGGTGTGGCATTTTTTTGCATTAATAAAACTGAGATAATGTTCTTTTTTCTGGCATAGTAAACCATTTAACATTTTTGTTTGCATATTTAGACATAGCTTGTTTGAATTAAGAGTCCTCTGACTGGGGGGCGGGGTGGGGTGGGGGGGAAGTGCCATGTTACATGAACTCTTTCTGTCCCCCTCAGAGCATCGTGTCCAAGTACGGCTCCCAGTTCCGGGGGAATTCCCAGCATGACGCCTTGGAGTTTCTGCTGTGGCTCCTCGACAGGATGCACGAGGATGTCAGCTCCGCCGTCAACAGTCACAACAGCAAGACCAAAGCTTCTGGGAAGGTCGGTAATGCTGCCCGTCAGCCAGAAATCCCCAGGAGACGAGCTGGGAGGCTCTTTAATGCCACGCTAATGCCAGACATTCATGCATGGATGTGTGGCTGATCTCTCTGTGTATATGTTCTGAGACACCCCGCGTGGGTCATATGGACTCCGCTTTTTTACAGCGGAGTGGCAGTTGCTTTAAATCAGGTGTGGCAAGTCCTTTAAGCGGCGGTGTTCATCAGGGGAATGATGGGTATGGAGAGTGGGAGCCTGGGTAATGGGTTTGGATGTGGCATCTGGCCGAGTGTCTACTTCAGCCTCATTGGTGCGAACGTGGCGGTCTGGCCGCGGCGATTCCCTCAGAGAGAGGCTCTGCATAGTTACCAAGCCCCCCCCGTAAGTCAGACGAGGGGGGAGGTTTGATTAACGCCTTTGTAGCTATTAGGACGACTGCACCACTGCTGTGTCGCCCCCTTCAGTTTAGGCTTTTCTCCGCTTGAGATATCCCCCCTGTACGGGGTCAAAGTGACCCCGCTGTAGTCTTATTGGGAAAACCCATCAGAAGGAGCCGCAGAAGGATGAGTGACACCCCCCCCCCCCATCTCGACGCCTCCTGTGTCACTCGCCACGAACTGGGAGCCGCTCGTCTGTCTGGGGCATGAATGCGTAGCCACTGGCCCACAGATTTCGGTTTAAATTAGTGGTCATGTTTTGTGGCACTGTGCCATTGTAGCGCTCGGCTGAATGTGTTGCGAGTCGGTGTGTGTCGAGGAATGTGTGTGCGCACTCGTCACCTGCCCCCCCCCCCCCCCCCCCCCCAAGACAAAAGGCAGCAGTGAGGAGGATGGCGGCCCGGGGGTCTTTCTCCCAGAACGAGTCACCTTGCGGTGAGTGGGCGGAGTCAGTCCGCAGCGGCTGCGCTCCGCCACTAAGGCGCCATCTGGGGGTGCGTGTTAGGATAGCAGCAGATGTGCCTTCCGTTCCACTCCCAGGCTGACGGGAAACCCAGCAGGTTCCAGTTGCCCACGCCCATTCCCTGGTGCTCCCCCACTGCCCCGGCAGCATGAGTTGTGCCGCTAAAATCTCACGTCCCAATGAGCCCATTCTTCAGTAAATTAAACCAGAAAAGCCTCATGCTATTACTGGCTTCCTCTAATTAAAAACTCCATTGCTTTGTCTCATTGGCATCAGCCGGTCATGTGACTCGTGTCCACTTTACTGTACACCTGTGGGTGGCATTCGTAAAAATTCTTTAACGTCT
>JAODJW010000094.1:8810645-8821086 GCA_026777045.1 Hyperopisus bebe
ATCCCGGCACGGAGATCCGATGTCGGCAGACGTTTTTTTCAGCAGTCTGTCTGTGTCCTGCAGCCTCTTCGGCAGCATCCAGGACGAGGTGGTGACGGATGCGGAGAGCGTGCGCAGTCAGCTGCAGCACCATCTCCAGCAGCACAGCTGCACGCTGGATGAGTGCTTCCAGCTCTACACCAAAGAGGAGCAGGTGACCTACTGCCCCTCCATCCGCTCCCATCAGTCTCCTTGTGCATTCAGAAGCCCCCCCCCCCCCTTCCCAGCACATTTTTTTAATGCCTTGCTAAAACCTATTTTGTAGCATTAATTGAATGTGACCAACAGCTGACGGTGCTAATTTTTGCATTTTTAAAAATGGCTGTTTGAATGACAGCACTTTCCCTTCTGCCATTTAAACATTTTTAGGTCACGGTTCTGTAACTACTGTTCCACCTACTGGCCCTCTTTGGTATGACCTATCATGCACGTGATGCCCTTGTTCTCTGTGCCTCTGCTGATATGCACTGCTCGTTCGTGGCCTTTGGACAGCAAACTTCAGAGCAGAACGGGCTTGTATCAAAATTATTTTGGGGTTGTTTCAGGAATGTACTGCCAGTGCAGTTGTGAGAGGTGACAGTGTACCAGGAGGTGACTGAGTTGCATCCATCAGAGCAGCGAAATCCTGGCCCTATGATGATAGGCTTCTGATAGGACAGTTCATATTTGTCAGGTTAAAAGCCCCTAGTGCTCTTCATTAGGTTATAACCTGGGGCTCTGCTGTTGGCCAGAATGGGGAAGGACTCCAAACGGCATGGCAGAACTTACTAGGCAGGTGTTTAATAACTAAATCCCATCCTCGAGTGGCATTTGAGGATCTTTGGAGGAAAGCAGAAGTCAGACAGTACCCTGCTTTTGGGAATTCAGGGTCCATTAACTTGGAGAGCGGAGACTGCGTGGTCTATTTCCGCGCTCCAATGCATAAAAAATAAACATTGCGAATAAACCACTTACCATCAGATTATATCGCAGAAAGTTGGTCATAGAAGGTGTTTTATCTGCATGTCCCTTTTTCAAAGCGACGTTTTCGGGGTGTTTGTGCGTGGGAGTGCAGATAGGCAGTCACACTGCTGAGGCACAGGAGTTCTGGGTAAATCATACCGGCCTGTGAGTGTACTGCGCCTTACTGCACCATGATAGCTCTTGCTTCCTGTTGCTTCCTGGTTGCAGCAGCGTGATCACACCCTGTGTATCCATCACATCATGTTTCATGGCGTGTTAGTCACTGGTCTGAGCACCCTGATGATCCCAGAGTAATACATTTCATCCAACATCAGACATGCTGTTGTAAGCTATGTTTGTTCTTGCCTACATTTGTTGTCTTTTTCCAGCATTTTCTGAACAGCCTTCCGGGACTCGTTTTTGCGTCTGGTGTTAAAAACCTCCCTCTGCGCCTCTATTTGCCTCCCAAGTCCTGGGAGGTTGCCTCATTAAGGGCTGGGATCCTCGAGGGGGGGAGGCTGTAATCAGAGATTAGCAGAAAAGCATGAGCTGGCTCATGAATATGCATGAGCTGGCCCAGATGGGGGCGTGGCTAACAGCGTGGCGGGTCACACACAGAAATCCCACCAATGATAATAGCAGCAGTAGTATCAGCAACATTGTTTTTTTCAGTAATAATGAATTTGTCATTATTACTTTGTCGTGATGATCAAAACATATGATTACTTGTCCACTGCTAATCTTCTTTACAGCTGTGCAGTTCATTGAAAGATTCATTCAGGATTCAAGGTTTAAAGCTTTATTGACATATGTACAAAGTACAATGAAATTCTTGAAATTCTGAATGCCTCCTCCACAGACTATAGACAACATTGCAACATTGCAATGCAATGCATGCTAAGTCCATGTTAAATATTAGGTTATAGAAATAAGTGCCATTTGCAAAAGTATGAGTATTGGTATATTGGACAGATTACACCAGTGTCCTTAAGCAGTACAGTAACCTGAAGGACTGTGTGTGTGGGGGGAGGGGTAAGAGCACAAGGTGTCGGTAGCTGGCATAATCATTATACTCCACCCCCCCTCAGCTGGCCCCCGACGACGCGTGGAAGTGTCCGCACTGCAGGCAGCTGCAGCAGGGCATGGTGAAGATGAGCTTGTGGACGCTGCCCGACATCCTCATCCTGCACCTGAAGCGCTTCCGGCAGGTGGGCGAGCGCCGCAACAAGCTCTCCACGCTGGTGGGCTTCCCGCTGGCCGGCCTGGACATGGCCCCCCACATGGTGAAGCGCAGCCAGAGCATGCGCAGCCTGGGCCCCTGGCCACCTTCCTGGAAGCAGCCGCCTGACGGTGGCCCGCCTGCCGACTTCCTGTACGACCTGTACGCCGTGTGCAACCACCACGGTGGCATGCATGGGGGCCACTACACAGGTAGGTCCCGAGGGTGGGGGTGCTTAAGGGGCTGTGGTCGTCTTGGGCCAGATTCCTGCTGCCTTACCATTTAGCCACCAATGCAAGTCCCATGGGACAAGCTATCACAATGATCTTGTAGAACTCTTTGATAACCGCCATATCAAGCTAGCCTGCATGACACAGGTCATGATGCTGTGTGTGTGGATTATGTTAATATTACATTGTGGGGACCAAATGTCCCCTACAGTGTGATTAAAAACCTGTTGTGTTGACGTTGTGGGGACCCGCGAATATCTGTGAATGCAGTCCAAAAACTAAAAATGCCAGAAGTCTCATGTTTTGTTTGGTTACTTGTAGTTAAGGTTAGCCCTGGGTAGGGGTTAAGGTCCTCATGTTTTCCCCATAGAAATGAATGGAGAGTCCCCACAAAGATATAATTACAGCGCTGTGTGTGTGTGTGTGTGTGTGTGCGTACAGCATACTGCAGGAACTCTGTGGATGGACAGTGGTACGGCTACGACGACAGCAGCGTGGATCTGGTCCCAGAGGAAGAGATCTGCACGCGTGGGGCCTACATCCTCTTCTACCAGAGACGCAATGCCATCCCACCCTGGTCTGCCAGCAGCTCGCTCCGCGGTGAGTCTCTCACCCAAGCGCCAACTGCAGCCGTGCTCACTGGCCTGGTGTAACACCGACTCCACCCCGCAGGCTCCACCAGCTCCTCGGTCTCTGACCACTGGCTCATCCGGCTGACGGGCGACAGCAAGCGGGGCAGTCTGGTCTCCAGAGTCTCCACCACCTGCCCCTCCTCTGTGCCCGACCCGCTGGAGTCACCCGTCTTTCAGGAGGAGCCTCATAAGCAGGAGGCGGGTAAGTGGCTGGGCCAACCATGACCAGCCATGCAGGTTTACTGAAGGAGACTGAAAATGCGCCATAGTAACAGTGTAAGACTTTGTTTCTATGATCAAAAGGTTGTGGGTTCGAATCCTTGCTTAAGGGCCCAGAGGGACTGTGACTGTTCTGCCCAGACTCGAACCAGCAACCTTCTGATCACAGGCAGAGACGCCAAACCCACCGAGTCCCGATGCAGTTTATGCAGATTTTTTATTTTTTATCTTCTGCTTTCCCCAGGCCCCCCAGGCGGCCCTGGGCCCCGGCCCTTCGTGCGAAGCCTTCCGGGCCGCAGCATGAGCATGCGCAACCCCAGCAAGACCAGAGAGGGCCTGAGCAAGATGCTGCCCCTGCGTTGGTCGTTCGGCTCCAAGGACCGGCAGAAGCGGGCTCCCGGGGAGCTGGTGGAGTACCTGGAGTCAGGCCGGCGGCCACGCTGCACCAAGGACTCCATCGTCAATCTGATGGCCACTACACCCGACAAAGAGCCGCCCGACTCGCCTGGCTCTGGTAGGGTCAGCTGCCTTGGCCGGCTCTCCATCGAGCACCACGACACTCACAGGGTGCCCGAGGGCCAGAGTCGGCCAGCTGCCGACGGCTCCGGCGTTCAGAGGCGGGGCAGCAAGCCTAGGGACGACGGCACGCTGAGTGGGAGGACCTCCAGGAAGGCCAGGCCGGAGCAGGGCAGGCCCCCTGACCCCCAATCCCGGAAGAGCTCTGGTGCAGGATTGCCAAGTAGCTCCGGGACCGGCGCTGCCCCTAACTGGGAGGCCACACTGAAAAGAGGAAAGGGCCATGTGGATGCTGTCCCAGGGGGCCAGGGGAGTCCATCAGGGCAGGCCCAGGAAGACAAGGCAAAGAGAGCTGGAGAGTCGGGCGGCCATGATGGTCTGTTGGCCTTCCTCAAGTCGAGTTTCATGAAGAAGGACTCGCAGAGGAAGGCGCGGCAGGCCGAGGCAGCCCCAAGGAGTTCGTCTCGAGTGTCTCTGTCCAACGGGGCGCCTGGTGCAGCCCTGGATGAGAAGCCGAACGGCACCCCTGTTGGCACCGTCGGGCGGCGCGGTAACGAGATGGCCAACGGCAAGCCGGGCTACAACAGCTCCACCACCAGCATCAAACGCTCCCAGAGCTCTTCCAGCATCCACGGCCGGCCGGACCCTGCCCTGCGCCGCTCCACATCCCTACACAGGAACGGCATGCCGGGGGCACCGCCCCCACGCAGCCTTACCGCGGAGAAGCCCAGCTTCGCCACCCTGCAGCGGACGCGCTACAGCACCAACTCCCTAGGCAGGAAGCGCACGGTGCCCGAGTCCAGCTTCTGAAACGACAGAGAGTGTTCGCTGGGGCCTCCCACCCCCACCAGCACTGCGACCACAGAACACTGTCCAGGCCGCCGTTTAAGCTGATTACCACCAGGGGGCGTGTATGTGGATCATCGAGCTGTGCGTGGGTGCGAGGAGTATCCCCGAGAAGCCGATATTGTGAGTGATTGAGTGTTCTTTTTACTGTTACAGTTTTGATAATTAACAGTAAGTGCCTGTCGCCCCAACACGGTTCACATCATTGACCTCGTGTGCAGTGGCTTAACGCTGGATCTGCATGTTTGATTGTCACACGTTCCAGGGACACGTCCGTGTCTGAAGCAGAGAACACCACCTTCCCTATGCTGTTCTCCGTCAATTATTTTCCCCTAAACAACAAAGTTAGGATGATTTGAAGGATCTGAGGATAGAAATTAAATTTTATTTTGCTTTTTAAAAGGGGGAAACGATTGCCATACTATTTATAATATTTTATAATACACTATGAGCAAATCACCCACATCTTGTACATACATAAACATAGAATAAAAATATATATCAGATGATTTATTTATTTAACCACTTCATTACAGTAGAAACTATTAATTAATAAATGATTGTGCTTGCACTGTAAACTTGCTGCTAGAATCTCACAGTTTTAACATCCCAGATAATACATGGAAATCACTTATTTTTGCACTTTCTATGTAGCACCAAATATTTGCTTTCTGTGCATTTAACTGCATTATTTAAGAAGCCTAATTAAATTAACCCACTTTAAATCCCCAGAAAGGAACATCTCTGCCTACCATGTAATTGCATAATTAACAACACTGAAACAAATTGGTTAAAAAATCTTTAATGCCAGTGACGCAAATGGTCAGGAAATGGTTGCAAACCAGAATGTGTGTTTAACGTTATAAAAATATAAATCTTGCAAATCTGGTTCCATGGTTGGTTTTATCAGGTTACTGGTGTAGGGGGTGTTCCTGTATTCAATGAAGATGAAAATCAGTCATTTAATCAGTACTACTTTTACTAATTGCTAGCGGTAAAAATCCACTCAGAAGGCTAACTCTCACCACAAGGGGGTGGGCTGTTGCATTACAGATGTGCATTTTCTTTTTCACCGGGCTGAAAACATTTGCTGTATTCATCTAAAAGAGTGGAAGAAAGCTGTCCCCTTATCAATCCACCATGATAATCCCATTTACTCATGAAGTAGCATCTGATACGACCCACTTTTCAGCACGAGGGAGGAATTAGTGAGCTGTAGATTGGTCCGCTTGCCTAAGATCTTCACTGTCCCATTTGCTGTTCTTCTCCCCAAAAACACAAAAGACTGATTCAACAAACATGCAGTACAATTTCTGTCTGCACAGTTAATGAAGACACAATACTGTATCTTGCTAACGGACTGCACTGGTCATACTGGTTCCTGTACCTGCTATTAATAGAAGCAATAAGGTTAAATGAATGACACTGTTTTGGCTTGTATGTTTTAATCAGTGCTTGTATTACTGTAATGTGGGTGTGAAGTATGGATCCATTTTTAATTTTTATTTTTACTCACAAGAGCAAAATTCTGCAGTACTACTAATTTTCAGAATTTGTGCATGGGTTTTCCAGCTGTGATTTAAAACCGCATTGTGCCATGACACCGTGCGTTGCCCACATCCAATTGGCCAGTGGCAGAATCCTCTCTTACCTCATTGGTGTTTGTCTGTAAACACATGACATAGCAAAATTCCACCTGTATTCAACCATAATTCCATGCGTTGATTCATGACTTAACATGAAATTGACAAGATGCTGTAAGAAAACATTCAAACAGCACAATTAACAATGGAACAGGAGACTCGGTGCTTAAAATTTTTGTTACTCTATTTTAATACTGTTAACTGTTATAATTGTGATGCTTACGATTTCTTTTTCCTGGAAGCTCATTTGAATTTTTAAGTGTTTGTTTCCCTTCTTTTTTAAAGAATAAAAATGGTTTTAAATCAGGTCATCATCCCACCTCTTCACCTAATCTGTCCATCACAAGCTCTGACGAATATGTTTAAACTCACCTCTACCAGGTCACACACATTTTATATATATATTGTTTTGTTTACTTCTTCTCACTGTTTACTGTGTGCTATGGGATTTAGACGACATAGAGAAATGATGAACCTGGGCAAGACGTGATCTCTGTATTATTTAACCTCTCTGTTCCTGAATCGTCTGCATTCATATGTGTCCATCACCTACCACAATGTTTACCAAAATGAGCACTTGTACAAGGATGTGAACAAAGGACATTTCACAGTTCTTTTGTGAAACCTCTGTTGAAGATGTTTTATATGCAATTTTTGTAAAGGTCTACATTTTATAACTGCTTTGTAAATACTTAATGGTGAATGTGAAGAATTGTATCTTGGTAGCAGACTGTCCTGTCACCTGGGCTCGGTTTAGCTGTAAAGCACAAATAGAAGACATTAATCGAACCTTCTCTGCAAAATGGGTACAAAATGGTACATAAAAGGTTTGTATCTGCTGAAGACGTCTGCTCTACATTATATATGGTTTTATTTTTTAATACAGCAAATAAACCACATTGTTTATCACGAATGGTGTCACAAGCGACTTGCTTAATGATTCCGTGTTAGCAATGGATTACATGTTCACACCTGTCAGATTCATACATTCGCACTGCTAACCAAAACTTCATTTTCATTAACTTTTTCAATTATATTTTTAGGTACAGACATTTTAAAATGTTTGGGCTTATTAAGCTGTTGGCTAGCTCTTCTAAAGTAACTTCATTATGAAATAAATCTGAATTTATCCTGTATTAATATTATTTACTGCTGCAGCTTATAAATGCATGTGTGGAATACGTGAGCAATTTTACTGAATTATTCTAGTTTTTTTTTAACCTACATTACAGTTTCGAGCAGTGAGTTGTAGGATTTGTGTTTTATGAGTGTAAATTGGATCCATTTCCCTCATAACAACCCCCCCCCTTTAAATTCCCCTAAATAAGGGAATGCATTGCCTTTACTGTGGCTGTCAGCATAGCCCTGAGGTGCATAATAATATATTCATATAGTCATTAACAACCTGTCCAAACAGCTTGTTCTGAAGAACAGCTAGAACCTCCTTGAGATGAAGCTGCTTTCTCCAATAAGCACAACCATTCGTCTCTGTCATCAGAAAATGAACGGGAAGAGACACCAAGTCATTTAGTGATTATTCATTAGCTGAGCAGTCATTCTGAAAGCTAGTGGAATAACTATGATACATCAAACCCACAGTTCAGCTTCTACATCAGCCATGTACTGATCCACACTGATAACCGTTAAAATGATAGATGGTTATCGGTGGATTTTCCCCAAAAATCACACGATCCAGATTCTGACTTGTAGCAAACCGTTAGAGTCCCCAAAGCAGTAACAATCCGCCACACCAGTTTAGTACGGTATTACACAGTAATACCTTATAGTAGCTTATGAATAAAGCAATTTAGGTTCCACAGTAGTCCTTTAGAACATATAAACTTTATGATCCTAAATCAAGTTCCCTGGCCCGGCTAGATGCTCCATCTATCCATCCATAGCCATGCACACAGCCTTTCTTGTGATACAGACTTATGCTTTTGTGAGAGAAGCAAGTTGAATAAAATTTGATATGCAGACCTGCTATGTGTGTGTAAGTGCATATACACCCTGCAATGGACTGGCATCCTGTCTAGGGCTCCCAGCCTTGTGCCCTATGCTGCCCGGGGCAGATTCCAGCTTCACCCTGACCCAGTGTAAGTGGTTGGATGGATGGATGGATGGATGTAATGCAGAAAGAGCATGCATTCATTCATAAGCCATTTTTTTTTTTTTTGATGCTCATGGGCGGAGGGAAGAACACTGACTGCTGTATGTTCCACTGCCCTGATTGGGCAGTAGGCAAACTACAGGGGGTCATGTGACTCTAGGATGATTTTGTTAACGTGGCTCAGCACAGCTTTGTCCAGGTATTTCATGGCTACCGCAATGAGAGTGTGACAGGATGGCAGTCATTAATGCAGGCTGCCCTGGCTTCATTCGCAATCAAAACGAAGGCGGTGCATTTTAAGCAGCATGGACAACCGAGAAACACCCCCCCACTGTGCAACATAGGTTTTTAAGCCCCTTGCTGAGATGCCATTGGACCCTGCTGCCTTGCCGAGGTTAAGTTCTTGGTTGATGTTCAGTGTATCACGTCGGAACTAGAGCACTAAATTTGGCTATAATTAATAATGTCTCCAGGAATTATTGTCATGTTGGGAAAGTACTAGCTGTTCCCCAGTCAATAATGTCCCTGCACTTTTGGGATGATTAACTTATGATTTTCTGTAGTTATGCTCATATCCTTTGAAGTAAATAATAAATGTTTAAATTTGGACCCCTTCTCTCTTGTGTCTGCGGCAGATGCGGATCCTCTGGCTTTAGCAGTGATGCTAACCTGGCTCAGGTTTGCTTGTCAAGAAATCAGCAACATGAATACAGACGCTCCACTACTTATGCACTTTCAACTTACGAATTTTCAGACATACGAACAAAGATGACTGTAAGTCAAAATTGTGCTTCTTGGGCTCCAGTTTCCTGTCCGCAACATCAATTTTTTTTTCTGCCCGCCAATTCCGCCTGGCACGACTTCTGCCCGCTACTCCCGCCGCACGGCAGCGTAGCGTACGTACTCCCGGCATACTAGTTCGTAGTACTTGCATATACCCTTAAAATAATGTTGAATAACGAATTATGAGTGGCCGTTTAGAACGTAACTCATTCGTAAGTAGAGGAGCGTCTATACACCTTTGCTCAAAGAGCCATAACGTGCTTAGATACTCTCTCATCCACAGGTTGAAACTGTATTATTTATCATGTTGTCTCTGTCACTCAGTGTTGTTTCAGTGGTTTGTTCTGGTGACGTTTAAACACAGATTGAGACCTGCTTTCATCCATGTGCTGTAATTATACTGGTTCAGAAAGTGGACTTTACGTCCTTGGCTCTGTGCTTAATGACAGAGGGAGGAGCTGTTTGTTGCTGTGAGGCTGTTTGTTATCAACAAAAGCTGGACGACCTTGAGAATCTTTTTCAGAAACAGTGGATATATGTTTTCTTGTGGCGTTCTTTTTTATCTAACCTACAAGTTATGTCAAAAATAATCTCCCAACGGTCTGTTGAACTGTTCTGAATGTTTTACCTCTGTTGATTTACTCTGCAGTAAGAATATATAGCATGTTAAAATAAGTAACTCTTTAGACTAAGCTGGGAAAAAAAAGTCAACTGGGTCATTGAACTATCTCATTAATTCCCAATCGGTGGATTCTATTGTGTAAACATCAGCAGTAGGACTACTGTTAATTATTAAGACATACCACAGTAGCAGGACACCTTCAGAGGTCTTGTGGAGTCCATGCCTCGACAGATCAGAGATGTTCGGGCGGCAAGAGGGAGATTACAAGTCAGAGGGTTTTAATGGTTTGGCTGATCGGTGTATGTAGCCTGATCAGTGTATGTATGCCTGATCAGTTTTGTGAAAAACTGCATTCACAATATTTTACTTAAATTGTGTTATGGCTGTCAGTGTAACCGTCTGCCTCAACTAACTATAGCTCTGTTTCTTTATGATTCATAATTTATTCCTTTGTTATGGTTTCATCATTCCCAGCAGGGTCAGAGTTTCTCTTCTGAAAATAACGGGGTTTTTCCTGAAAACTCTTCCATTTAGACTTAACTCTGACTGAATGACATGGTCACACTTAATTTTCCCTTGCAGGTTTACAACAAGTGATCATTCTTCTCGTCTCCTGTATTATTAATGAATTATCCATTTC
>JAODJW010000094.1:8821186-8832584 GCA_026777045.1 Hyperopisus bebe
TTACAAAAGGAGTCTAAGTGCTCTGTGCCTTACAGTGTATTAAAAAACTGACTTGCTTCTCCCTCAGCCTTGGACCAGGGTCAGCTCTAGCTAAAGGCAGAAAACAATGGCGACATCTAGTGATGATGAAAAAAATGGCTGTATTCATACTGAGGTGCATACATTTTTTTATTACTACAACAATTAATAATATGATTATAATAGTTATACCAGTAAGAAATAAATATGAAGCACATTTACTTTAGCATTTAGATGCAAATCATTAGCAGGAGTGTCAAAGTGGGATGAGTCAGGGCGATACCAAAAAAACTGGAACAGAAATAGATTGAACAACAGGTTGTACGTTTGGTCTGTGGTGGGTTGGCGCCTCATCCTGGGTTGTTCCCTGCCTTGTGCTTCATAGGCTCTGGACCCCCGGCAACCCTGAATAGGACTGCCTAGGAAGCGGTTAAACAAGATGGATGGATGGACAGACAGTATGTACAAATTTGAAGGGAAAAAAAGCTTAATGTTAAGCAGAAAATAATGATTATATATGTTATGTATATGTTAAGACTTAAGGGGTATGTGGAATAGTCAGGATTTGTCTCTGTCTTGCCCCATTTAGTCAGTCATCTCCCTGTTTGGCCAGCAGGTGTGTGTGTGTGTTTTTTTTTTAATTTAGCAAACCAAACACAAAGGGGAAACCAAAAAACAAAGGGAATGGCCAAACACCGACTCTAACATCTATGGAGAGCAGACAGGAAACAACAGCCGCAATACAAATGGGAACCAGGAGCAGACGTACGTGTGCAGTGACACAGCAACTCAGAACACACCGACACAGACAGAACGACCGACTGGAAGAGAGTAAGGGCAGGCACAGGTGAGGGTAATTACAATCAAATGCTAGGGACTAGGGTAGTGCACAGTGTCAGTACTGGAGGGCCAGGCTGCAGATTTCACTGCTCAAACACGCCTTATTCAGGCCATTCATCCAACAGTGAGGTTTAGTATGCATGTCTGAGCAAAGAAATCTGTAAACTGTGTTGCAGACTGGCCCTCCAGGGCTGGAACTGGGGAACCCAGGCATTAAGCAACAGAGGAGATACAGGAAACATATGTGAAATAATAACCAAACTAGGTAGACACAAGGATAACCAGAAACAGTTACAAATATAAGAACTAATACAGAAATAATGTGAATGCAAGAACTAACAAGGGGGAAAAAAAAACTCATATCTAACTAATGACAGAACAGGTCTAGAAAATAATGGGAGATGGGATGAGCAGCGACACCTGCTGGGCAAATGGGGAGATGACAGGGACCAAACCTGACAGGCATATGTAAATAAGGAGCAGGGATTAGTTTGGTGTTGTATTTTATCTCACTTTTAAAAAGGTATGTACTACAGTGTTTTGGGGCAGGTAAAATCCTATCCCCTACCGTGTGTGCTCTGCAGCTGGGAAGCAAATTATCTCGGAGTAAACTCGAAAAAAAGTGTGGGGAGGGGGAGTCCCACGAACCAAAAGGATGTTGCAGAAATTTTCTTGTTGTCTTAATTGTTTTCTTGGCTACGGTAATGTTTGAACGGCTAATAAAACCGGATAATAGTTTGATTACTCAAAACCATGTATTTGATTCACACACCAGCACAATCGAATACTTTGACATGTCTCGTTTAAGTAAGTAAATTCTATTTCTTTTTTCTGAGAGAAAAAAAAAAACGTAAGATTTCGCGCAACTCACTCAGACCTGCGTTTAAATACGCGATCGGTATACCTGCCAGGAGTAAGACAGCGCTCGTGGTTACGCAACGCCGAATCCCTAAAAATCGCCGCATCTCATGGACTTGGGGAAAGTCACGCGAGACCTGCGCCGCCGAGCGAAGGACTGGCAGCGGAGGATCGGAAAGGAAGCGGAAATTTACTGTTTTAGGGGAGAATACAGAGCAGCGCACCCGGGGCAGCGATCATATCCAATAAAGTGCTGCTCTTACGCCAAAAGGACAGAGTCCGTTTATTCATTTAGATTATCTGGCCCAAGATACGGTGAGTGATCGCCAAATTATCAATTTTACAACATGTTTAGCGAGGAGGGTGTGTTTTTCATCATCTGTTGGGGGTAGTGTCATTCACAGTTCGATATGAAATTGTAAAAATTAATCTATGACTGCAACCTTTGTAATCCGGGAACACTTTGTAACGAAGAACCTTCAAATAGATGCGTGGTTGCGGTTTGTGAGCGAAACCAATATGATAGGTCTAATGTTAATATCATAATTAATGTGCTGATGATTAGGAAAACAGTTAATTGGAAAATACTAAATTACGCCTGTCATTTTAAAGTACCAAATTATAGCGAGTACGCAGAAGAATGAAATGAGTATGATTTTGTTACTGGTTACTTTAGTGACAACTGGGGAGCATCTTACACTGAAGATCCAGCACTGTACAATTAGTACAATTGTCGAGCAAAATCTACAGATCCGGTTTATATTGAAAATACCTTCCCCGCAGGACTCATTTATTGTATCCAATGTTGTAACTTAACGCTTTTTTCCCTCAGTAACTGATAAATGTAGGTCAATGAAAGAATAAATGATTCCTCAATTTTCATAATATGATTATATGTGTAATCATCTGCTTTTAACGCAGAGAGTAAATATACAAAGAAAATTGGGCAACTTCCTGTTATTTGGCTTATACACCTCTGGTCGGACAGCCGTAGAAATGATGAATATCGCTTATTGGCTTTTAAATTATAATTATAATTCTTAAGAATTCGATGCGAAGAAGCTATATCTGGATACGTTAGGTATAAAATAAAATTTCAGTAATTTATATATATCCCAGTTAATGTTTGTATGAATAATGAATGTGATTCATTTAGAATATACTGATCGATTTAATCATTTTACAGTTTTATCATCGTAATTAAGTGGCTTAAAAATATTTAAGGTAATCATCGTCTTTACATAATTCTGTGAATGCCTTTTCAGTTTTCTTATCGCCAGAAAATATTCTACAAATACTCAAGTCAACATACAGACGTTTATTTGCTGTGTCCTAAGATATAGCTTTTATTGTCCTTTTAAAGGATGGTGCCTACTAGGAAAGTATAGGCAGGCATTCTTTATATTCCTCTACCTGGTTGCACATCGCTGAGCCTGTATGCCAGTTCAGTACAACCAAGCGGCGGCACATGGGTATGAGACCGCTGTGAAACCGCTGTGGGAGACGCTGAGGTTGTCACATCGGCGCTGACCCGCCGCATGAGGGAGGCTTCGGGGACGGATTTGCTTTTTTTCATGGGTATGAGCGGGGCTACTGGGCGTTGTCATTTCCCAGCTTTTGATTGGACGCGTGTGACTGCTCTCGTCTGCCATTGGCTGCGCGAGGTGTCAAAAGGATGGTTTCCTTCCTCGCGCTGGGCTGGCTCGCTCCACAATGCTAGTTGCGGCGTAAGGGCGCGGCTCCATCAAACACTTTCTAAAGTGGCGCGTCGCGTGCAATTCTTCATTTTATCGTGCACAATTTTAGCAGGGGGCGCTAACTAATATAACTTTGCACCTGCAGACCGGCGGCCGTGGCGTGAAGAGCTGCTGTAGTGCGGAGAGAGACACCCCGGGTTCCCAGGGCTTGTTGTTTTTCCTCTGCGCTCCCTCCGCTCGCCGACAAAGAGCGCCTCGCCTCGCCGCTCCGCGACGCACCGCACCGCGGCCGCGTACCTGTTACTCCCGCAGCGCACAGGTGTCCAGCGACCCCGCACCATGGAAGCCGTCGCTAAGTACGACTTCAAAGCCACTGCGGATGACGAGCTAAGTTTTAAACGAGGGGAAATCCTAAAGGTAGGTACAGTTATCCATCTTCCCACAGTGTCCTACAGAGTTCACGCTCGTATACTAATGAAATTGTATAATATATATCGTATTTAACAAAACTGTGTTTGAAAACCTGTATCATAAGCCATTTCAAATCGAATTTAATTTACAAAGTAACAGGCACGGTAATAGGGTGACGTCGGCATACACGAACCATGCGTTTAGTTTTCGCCTTTAAATTTCTAAATCTAGTGAAGTCACTGTCTAAGTTGACAGACTCGGAGACTGGTGGAAAATGTGGGAAAAATAATTGGTGTGGTAGATCAAATGCTGGTTTTGCTGGTGAGAGAAAACGTGAGAAAATTGAGTTATACGGGAATTGACGAACACGCATGTCCATACCTAGAATTTCTGTAGCAGGTATAGTAACGTACTGATGACCGGTTTCTTTTCTATCTATTCTTATTTTTTGGCGTGCTTACGATCAGCTGTTTTGCGGTAAATGCACACTGGGTCTAGCTGTGCAGGAGATGATGCACTCCTCTGGTCTTTGTTAGTCCTGCATTTGTAAACAAAGGCACACTCGTGATAAGCTGGTCTCCTGTTGACAACAATGTAAGGAAAACAAACGTATAAGCAGCTTGCAGGGTAGATCTGCCATTTTAGTTTGCGTCTGCGTTTGGACGTTATACCGTTTATTTAGTCAGATCTCCTTGTCTAGTCAGGGCAGCGTTTTCCTTTCCTGATAAAAGTAGCTTCTCGGAACTGTTTATGTTTCCAAGAAAAGCCTCTGCCAAATTATAGCAAGGCTCGTTTGATATATTAATCATGTTCTTTTTCTTTAGCAGATATTCTGCATGTTTTCACAACCAGTGTTGGCAACCAATTTAAATTGACTCCTAACCTCCCTTGGCCAGGATATGTGACAGTTTTTAACGGGTGACATGGCTAGAAACAACAAGTCTGAGTGGCATGCATTTGGTACATTTTCCCCTGTTGTGATTGTGTGGTGTTTTAACCATCCGCAGCCTCCCAGCTGTAATGTACCTGGTTCTCCCCAGACCACAGAACTAGTCTCACAGTCACCGTTACCTTTTTTCCATCATTGCACGTTGGTGATGTGATTAATTTATAAGGTCATAAATCCACTAGAATAAATGTCATGCAATGGGGAGGAATATAGAGACCTCTTTTGGTTCATAAGTTAGATGAGGTATAATTGTAATAAATATCTAAGGTTTTACATAATGTTTTAAATGCAATCATACCATTTACAACCAAGTTAAGAATACCATTCGGGCTAATCTTTCTTTTCCGTTACTTTATTAAGTACTCTGATGGAAGGGAAATTGAATATGTACTCAATCTGTCACTCGATGATACACGTGAAGTGATTACCGATGCCCGTGAGCTTGAGTACTAGCAGATAGTAAAACATTTCACTTTAAAATACACTATTCTGCTGCTTCACTCTTTAGCTACATTATTTAGATAACTTCAATAATTAGTCACCTCGCGCACTGTTTGAAATGTATAAGGAGCATTAATTTAAATGTATCATTAGGACCGGGGCCACAAGCCCCTGTAAATACCTTCGCTGTTCATAGTTTCTGTTAATTGTATAATTATTATGGTCATTTTGTCATAGGTATGACAATCCTTAAAGATTTCATTCTTCCCCCTTGTAAAGGCTTGTCTTTTATTAGTTGTCTTGGATCTTGCTGTGCAGCATCCGGCCCTGCAGTGAAGTTTGCCCAGGTCCTTAGCGAAATGCTGGGAGTGAAAGGTGTGTCGTGTCACTGCCGCTGTCTTAACATGTTGTAACGATACACAAAGTTTGGATAAGATACGCCTTCGGTTGCTGCAGCATGTCTTCTGCGTACTCGAAACATCCGGCTCTCTTTCTCAGTATCTCGCATGTGAGGCGACTTGTTTCATGGTGAGGACCTTTTTGCCGTCATATCCTGTGTACCTGTGCATCCATAGCCTGCGGCATCAGTCCACCAAACCGCCGCGTGGCTCCGTGCTGGCGCAGGTACAGGTTGCCCGATGCGCGCCCGTGCGTTGGCCACACCTCCTGCAGAACAGTGCCTGAATATTTTATTGCCAAGTGCCCTCGTGCTTCCGTATTCCCTTATTCCTTGTTTTTAACTTTTCGTGTTGACGTAAAATGGCAGTGGTGAGACACTACGTCACAGTAGAGGAGCCAGAGACTTGCGTGTGTTTAGTCCAAGCGTTGGGGAGCGTGGGTCACGTACGACGGGTCCTTATCCTCCTGTCCGTCTTCCAGGCTGTGTATCTCAATAACCATCCACTATCAGCTCAGATTATTTATGCAAATAAATCCCATCTGACACGACTGACCAACTTTTAATTCACTTTTGCTGCACTTCAGTTACATCTCATATTTAAGACATCTCTTGTATTAATTGTAATCGTAGTGATTATGTGTAATTTTAATAGCTGTGACACAATAAAACCCATAATTAGTACCTCTTAAACTGCATGTAACCTGGTGCCTTTGTTGTCTTGTACTGGATGACTTTCTCGCCTGTTTCTGATTTTGTAGACTGTTCCTTTTGCACTTTAACATGCTTCATCTTACCCTAGACAGTTCCGACACAAAGCTATCTTTCACGGGGTGTGAAACAAACATGTCAGAGGTGAGAGCGTGTGGGAAATGGTGTACACTTAATGACAAGTCCATGTTTGGATCTGTGCGCTGTCAGCGGCGTCGTCACGGAGCCGGTATAATATGTAGCATTTAAACATCAGAGAAACGCACAAAAAAAAACTGTTTTTGATGTGGAGGAAGATGGTGATTCCTGTAGGTGGGGAAGAGTTCAGCCTGCCTGACGTGCCAGGCAGAGCTCTCAGAGAAACTTGGCTGAGGCAGCATGAGGTCGACACCTGAACAGGCAGGAGAGGCATCGTCTCCGATTGGTCAGGCGCTTGTCTCTGAAGACTCGCAGTCTGTTTGTGAGGAGGCAGGAGCTGCTGGTATTTTTTCCCTCTCCTTTGTATAGTGTCAAACTAGGGAAGAGACTGTGCCACTCAAGGGTTGCTGGAGAAATGGTGTAACTTTAGCTGTTCTGGTTACGTAAGACTGCTGCCGAAAGACTCTGGCAGACAGACTGCTCACCCCCGGGGGCTGCGGCGTGTTGCCGCTCGTGTCAGTTAAAGGTTGTAGCGACTCTGCTCTGTCAGGTGCTGTAGCTACGCGCCATGAATGTCTGCACGGTGCTGACTTCACTGCACTACAGAAGAGCACGTAAGACTGGGCTGTTGCCTGGAGATAAGGGCCTCTGAAAACGGGTGTTTTTTTTTAAAAAAAAAAAATTTTAAATCTCCCTCCTTCAAGCTCTATTGCGAGAGCTGCTGCAGAGAGCACTCGCACTGCCCTGCCCCAGCCCCCGCCCCCCCAGGCTGAAGAACTTGAGGAGAACTGTTAGCAGGCCTGTTCATGATTGCTTGGCCACCCGGGCACCCTGAGGCAGAGCAGCACAGCCTGGAACAGGTGTGAAGGATTCTGGGAAGCAAGAGGATAAGATGGCTTACTCCACACCCCCCCCCAGGCTGATTAGTGCTGCCATCCTTGAACGGTATGGAAGATTGAAGATTGAAAGCTTGATTATCAGTGGAAAGCTCCTATGCCCTTTGGACTGTAGCCTGATGCCCATCCCGCGCACACGTCCGTTGAGGCAGGAAGATGGAAGCCCCTGGGCAGCCATTAATGAAGGCGGTGGGCCAGGCTGCGTCTTCACAAGTCTATCCTGTGTTGAACCGCAGCAGTTGCCACTCCCCACTTGTGTCCATGGTGGCCCTGCCTCGTTTCCTGTTGAGCTGTTTGTTTAACCTTTACTCTCCCCTCCCCAAACACTAGTTTCCTTGGAGCCTCTCTAAGAGCATTTCCTCATGCAGTATGCGTCTCCCGCCTGCAGGAGATGGTGGACGTTCCTTGGGGTCAGTTAGGCTTAAGATTTTCATATGCAACCTGAGGAACCACAGTTTTCGGGGGGGAGCCAAACTGTTTGGGGGGCTTTAACCCACCAACTACCTTGTTCATACATCAACTGTCTTGGTCCCCCCCTGACATGCTGAAGGCTGAGGTCATGAGGATAGCGCCTAAAAAGGAATGTGAAAGCACAGTCTGCGTTATAGACTCGTGCATGGGGCCGTCTGGACCCCAGGCTGATGCATTCACACCAGCTGCATTTGTGCAGCTACATACTGCGTCTGGCATTGGCCAATTTAGGACTCCGGCTGGCTAAATGGATTTCAAATATGACGTTTAGATAGGCGTAAATTGTATCGCGAATAATCCTTTTGAAATGGTTTAATCCATCCCTCTGAGTTCATGCTTTTAGATTACGGTCAGGTCGGTAAGTCGCTTCGTTCCGCATGAGATGTGTGTGACGCCCGCTGTCGTTCCGTTTCCCGTGTGTCATTGCGTGAGGCTTGGCTGCCTTCTCAGGGCTTCTGTATCACAGACATATGGTTTTCTCCATGAAGTGAATGCGAACCTTCTGGCACGTATAACAAACGGTCGTTCTGGTGGTGCGGATCTTAATGTCGATGTGAGTCAGAGACGGTGACGATGTCCGGGCCCCAGGTGGACCCTGTCCTCCCCCGGGGCTGCAGCGAGGTGTCAGCAAGACACAGATTGTAGGCGGGCGGCCCTGCGCTGATCTCATTTTCAGCTCTGGTGGATGTTCTTGTGGGTCTCCTACCCTGCTGTTCCTCTGCTCTTTTATTACTTTTACGGCTGTTACTTAATTAGCTTAAGTGATTAACAGATAAATCAAAAGAGTAGAAAGACTCATTTCCTAGTGGGTGGTGTCACTCTTCAGCACTTCTCCCATGTTGGCCATTGTTATGCGGTCCTTAGCCTGTTAGCCTGTTACCTTTTGCTTTTGAAAGTGTCCTGACATAGTTGTAGTGTGCAGTGATAAATCGGGCCGTGTGTGTGTGTGTGTGTGTGTGTGTGTGTGTGAGAGCAACCTCCTGTTACAGTGAATGGACACATCTGTGCGGTGGGTTCCTGCAGTGCTGAGCCGTATGTGGGTCCCGTTTATGGCGAGGTCTACGCTGCACAAATTTAAACGCATCTTTTATCACCACTGGGTCACACACACCTCCAAACAAGAAAAACCAGAACAGACCTATTTTTGGCACAGCTGACCTTATTCTAATTTACTCACAAATTACCCAGCAGATTTTTAAAAGGGTTTATCTGCAGTGCGGCATCAGAATCTGCGAGTTTCGGTCCGCTAAGATTAGACTCTCATGAGCCTGTGTCATCTGGTGGTGACTTTTAAAGAATCGCTAATGTCTGATTAATACCTTTTTATTCTTTGTTTAGCATTCGGGCCCCATGAGGTCCCTGAGGGAGAACTGTCACTCTTTGGTTTGAGGGGGTTGTCACCTACCCATCTGCCTGCTGTCGTACGGTGCAAATTCCTCTGGTGGGGGTCACGTAATGACCTCACATGTTTGCATGAGGGGCGTGTGCTGTGGATTCCCAGCGTCTCTCTCACTTGTGCCGTGCTCTGTCCCATGCAGGACGCCTCTGGTGCTTTTCCACTGGCATACAGGAACCAAGTCGAACCGTAGACATATTAGGTACGATGCGGTTCCAGCTCATTTCCATTTTGCACCTCGGGAGGGTCGACTTGGTCATGCCATTGCCAGATTTGGACAGCTGCAGCAATGTACAGCTGAAAAGACGCTGTACTGCTTTTGAACGACATGCATCATGATTTACTATGAGCTAATTTTAACTAGCAAGTCTGTGAGAATCGCAGTCTTTTTTTTCTTTCTTTAAGAATAACCGTCTTGTTAGCGGCAAACGCTAGTGGAATTAGTACTCGTTTGCATAAAGTTTGCATCATGAGTCCATTCTGTTCAGCTGTCCCGTAGTACTTTTTAAAGTAGGTGGTTGGAAATTTTCTGGTTCTGGGTTATCAGGGATGCATCAATATATCACAATGGTTGATACTGTGTGAATTTTCCCTTCAGATGAACCATTCATTTTGATGCAGATCACCTGTAGCTCCCTGCATTTCGACCAATCAGTTGGTGGCGACACGGCCAGCTCAGTTTGGTCACATTGTCGGCCCTTCTTTCTTGTCGGCGTGGGTACGATTTGGGTACGGCTCAGTTCTGGGCGGGCGGTGGAAAAGCGGCATTCCTGTGCTGTGAAAATCTACTGGTCCCTGGGAGCACAGGCAAGCCTGGCCCACATAGACACAGCAGCGAGCTTCATTTGCCTGTTTAATGAAGAATAATGAAGGATGTCTGGACTTAATAAAAGATGACGACTTTATTAATCTGCATGGGGTGACATTTTTGTCCAGTAGCACAGACAGAAATGCATCAAAGAATGTAAGTAAAAAGACGATAAGTACATAAAGGCAAATTGGTATTAATCATAAGTAAAAAATTAAAAGCAAGTAATAGATATTAAAAATGTGTGAAAAGAAATCAAACTACCGGACAGGCTCCCATCTCTTGCACCATTTTGAAACGTGCTTCAAACCCACAACTGCCCGTTTAGCTAGGGCCTTTAACCAAGCCAGCCAGTCTGCCTGGCCCATCAGAGCTGTGCTGATTGAATAAGCAGAGTATGGAACTAGTCAGGGAAGCAGTGTGACGGCGAGTTTAGCCGCCGAAGCGACGAGGCCGCCCACTATTGGTGCATGGCATTATGGGTACGGTAACGTGACCGGCCCAAGAAGCGTTTGACATTTTGAAATGCTTTTTCGGCAAAATGGTGGGGCGGAAGGCTCCCGGCCCCTTACGCCGGGCCCTGCGGTGTGAGAGAGACCCCAGGAATTCAGGCCGGTTTGGCACCGGGTGGCCCGGAAGCCAGTGCGTGTTTCCAGTAATATTAGCTGACTTGTTTGAATATGCCAGGCAGCTAATCCTCTGCGCGAACACAGAGCCTCATTGTCCGCATCCTCTCCGTGGTGCTTGGCGGCTCGCGACGGACGCGGCCGGCTCTTTAAAACGCCCCGCTGTCTCTCGGCGCTCCGGCAGCCTGGGGCCCCTCCGAGCTGCCAGTGTGTTGCCGCTCCGGACTGAGATGCACCGCCCTTGTGCGACATTGTGACCGCAAGCTGTCTCACTGTGGTATTTTTGGTCATTTTGGCAACAAATGATCATCAACCATAATGAAAGGGGGTGTGTGTGTGTGTGTGTGTGTTGGGGGGGGGGGGGTGATGGGTGTGTCCCGCTCTTTGTCTGTGTTGTCTGGTACTACTGGTCCAGGGTACGACTCTCAGTAACCTGCTTTTGGATATGAATATCCATGAAATAGTCCACAACCTTCATAGTCTGTCTTTAGGATGTGCCGCAGCTGCCGGGGAGGACAGGGCTTAATCGGGCCTGGGGTCATCACGGACCCCCCCCCCGCCCCCCCCCGAGTGGCCTGTCGTGGTGCTTTCGGAAAGGTTTCCTCAAAGTGAAGAGCTGCTTTTCTGGGACGAGGAGTCCCCTGACACATTCCCACAGGCGCAGGCTGGCTCCGCTGTGCATCTGGTCGGGAAACCTCTTCTCTATAACCAGTCCGCGCCCCCCCCCCCCCCCCCTCCCCC